>CAJDSM010021717.1:68-10598 GCA_903981925.1 Ostrea lurida
TCCATATCATGATGTTGTTTGTGATGTTGAAATGGTAGAGAAAGTAATTTCATATCTGCGACACTACATTGAAATATTTTTAAAAATAACAATGTTCTTTTAAAATTCATCATTCTAGCGAAATCCAGTAAGATACTTTACACTCTCCTTTGTCCATCGGAGCCTTATCATTACAAATGACTCAGAGCGTCTGTTGTCCGCACGGCCCCTGTCGAAGCTTTGAGTACCATTTGATGTTTACCGACGTCTTTCCTTATTTTCAACTGAAAGGTGCACTGAATGGTCACCTTGAAGATGCTACGTGCAGTCAGTCGACTGAATGCTCACTGAAAGGTCATGAAGGTACCTTTCAGTTTTAAATCGTTGAAAGTCTGGCGGTCTTCCTGTAGAATGGGCTTTACAATCTTTTAATCACATATCTAATTTACAATCAAGGACAGATATACTGTTTTTATCAGCTCTTCCAATAACACAACATAGCTCCTGTTAATTTTCACAATATTCTTTAGATATTTTAGGCTGTATAGAACCACTTTATCTAAAAGTAAAGGCACCGCTACAACATATTATGTAACTGTTACAACTATTTCACAGATATCCATTTGTCTTATATGAAACAGTGTTATGGTGGAAATATGTCTACCGAATAAATCACAATTTTGATCTTACTGAGCTGTTTACCTTTAAGTCCATGTTTTCAATGATTGATGAGAATACACTCTAATTGATTATGATTTCTGCTTTGGTGGTTGTCTGACAATCTTATTCAGTGTTTCATCTGCATCACAACTAGCAGCAATGCAATTCTTTAAATTAAAATACATTCTCTTTTTCTAATTTCTCACATTTAACTTTGAGAGACCTTTGAATCATTATTAATTAACAAAGAAATTCTTCAACATTCCATTTCAATTATTACTGAAAAAGAAAGGCATACCAGTTTTCCCTTGCTAAAACTCGACTGTTGACATTGAACAAGTCGATAATTGACCATTTACATGACACTACTTGATTTTAATACATTGTAACAGATTTTTGCATGACCTTGGACAATTTCTCCATCTTTAGTATTGTTTAATAAAAGATTTTATCTCCAACCTATACCGCCAACTGTATGCGAGGAATGCTTTTTCAAAAATTCGATGAAAGCGTACAGTACTTAGCTTCGTTGTAGCTTTTGTTTGTTTGAATTTCTATCAGAGTATGTTAGTAGAAGAATTATTTATCTTGATGAGTTGGTAAAATTCTTGCCGGAGTCCATGCTTGAATTTTCAAGAATCAATCAATCTCGATGCATTCATTAGTCTTTCATCTCAGTAATGAACTAAACGCTTATCAAGTATAGGCTATAATTCTTGAGTGTCAGAGCATCACACTTTATTTTTTCGTACAGTAGGCATATGTTACCCCAAGTGAAGGCATCATTACCAGTTCTCAAGAACTTGTGTGAATAATTCAATCTTAATAAATTAAGTCAAATGTCAGATACTCTCATATATTCATAATCATATCCATATCGTCAAATGACTTCCATTCTTTCAATTTTTTTTAATCTTTAGTATTTCCGTTCACCAGTGATAGGTTATTAATGAAAGAGTTTCAATATCCACATTCATATAACAAAGATAGTCTCTTCCTCAGAATATACATGAATTATTCGATCTGTTTAGGATTATTCATGGTTTATTAATTGGATGTATGTTAGAAATCAATAAATCGTTGCAGGTCCTGCGAATTACACGACTGACTCGACTGTCTGTGTCGCGCAGCCATATTTCGTTGCTACTACACCCGAGTTCAGTATTTTTCCAATATTCCTTTGAATGTGATTGTCCTTAAATAACTAAGTCTTTTCTTAAAATCTTCTTTCTTACTATTCTTTCTGTATTACTCCTTGCTTGTCTTATAATTTCTTATAATTTTTTCTTTTGTCAAATCCTCTTGAAATAGTACCACATATTTTTTAAACAGTTGTTTTGCTTTTCTTATTGACATACAAGAGCTTGGGAACATTTTGATAAACCATAAAGTTTAGGGAATTCCTGTCGGCTGAAATAGAAGAATGAGACAACTGCACACTTTCATTTATGAACTACTTCCCCATCTACTTTGAAAACTGTTCCGTTGAATTGGTTCTAAATGATCGACTCGAAAACTACACCAGAAAATTACTGTAAACTGATTCCGTTCTTAAGCACATTCAAGAATGACGTTTTAGGCCTTCGCGAAAAAGTCATCATCACAAGCTTCTACCTCATTGCTATAATCCATTTTTTTCGCGATTTAATTCCCGAGTAACTCGAAAACAGTTGTCATTTCTTTGCCAAAACAAGAGATTATAGATGTCCAAAATTTAGTCTCGTAAGATTAGATTTCGATGGTACACTATCATGGAACTGTTCAATTAAAACATGTACTAAAAGGTCGGCCTCAGCACTCTACATCCGATTTTTTAAAATATAAAATCAATATCTATCAATATGAGAACTATTCTATTCTGTTGGATATTCTTTATTCTATGAGATTCGATACTTACATACAACCCAACCAACTCGCTCACTCTTGAGAATAATGATATGTCATATCATATGTCGGCAGAACACGCACCATAAAATAATTTAGAATAAGAAATTGAAATGTGATAGCCAAACTTTAAAATTATTGCCGATCTTCACAATTGAGCACCTCCTTAAAACGCCCACCACGCATTCGACACAATTAACACCAACACCGAAACGCTCATAGAGAGCATTCGTAATTAAGACAAAACACTAACTTCCCATAATGCTAACAAAATGTAATATTTAATACACAATTAATATTTAACGCTACTAAAAATAGAAACGTCAGACCCTTCTTGTTCATGAAATAGATCACATATAAAACTTAGATCCACACAATACGATCCATCACGCTGGTCCATCCACAGCATCCGCAGTTAATACTCGCACATCCATCCCTCTAGTTCGCTAACTTTCCGCTATACAACTTTTCCTATACCTACCCTTCGGCTCGCACACTCTCCCCTGGCTACTTTACCGCTTTCTCTCGCTCGCGAAGCCAAATATGAAAAAATCTCGGACACCCCATTCATCTCAGCCTCATCTTGCAAAAATAAGACATGCCTTGCCTTCCTCCCATATTTTTTATTTTAAAAATTCATACCCTTCCTGTCTACACGTGTCTGTTCATTAAATTAATTGTATTATTTGAGATTTATCCATGGTATTTAAAAAGACTAATCACAAAAAGTCCATTTTTCAATGTAAATAATTTTTTCTCAAAAACTCATAAACTTCTTTTCCGGTGGGTCCCTCTTGGCTTAATATTTTATTATAGATGTTTCTATCTCATGCAGCCAACTACTACAGCAAGTTTTGGATACTAGACCTCCTGATCTTTTTGCAAAGAAAAACAGCCTTTTTCTAACTAAATCAGGGACTAAGAACACAAAAATGAAAAAATTCCACTAATAAAATACAATTGTCCATTTAGTGTCCGCATGTTCACACAATTAAAGAATTATATCACCGTGAAGGAAAAACCTAATAATTTATCCACCGAACTTCACAGAGGTGCCGATTGGAATAATTACAGCCGAAGCCCAGCAATAACTTCCCGGTTTCCCTAAAAACCGTAACAAAAAAAAGACCTCTGGCACTATTGTTGCCGCAGAAAGGTGAAAGTTCAGTCACGACAAAAGCCGCAATAGCACAGTTACTGATTATTATGCATACAATGTAAAATTCTTTCCCTTTCCCCACAAGCTGAAAGCCCAGACAAAAAAATATGGTGACCTGGCTTCAAGGGAAACTCATCATCACGCCAAAACATCATCGCAGGTTTGTTCATACATTTTGTTATGGTTGTCCCACTGAAACAAATCATTTCAAATTATTTGCCTACAACAATTTTCACAAAATGGCAAATAATGCCAAAGAATGACGAATTCCATGAAAAGAGGTCAACAAGAAGTGTAACGGATTTTGTGAGTGTACGGCCAATGAACCACTGTCCTAAACACCCAATATAGTGCACCTGGTAAGCTCTGCATCTATTAAAACATATTCAATAAAAGAATGTCATACGACGAAAAAAAACGTACATCACAAACTTTGTAAGAGATGAGAAGTTGCAATACTTACCCCCCCCCCCCCACCTTCAATTCAGCATCTAACATATGATTTCCAATTTCATTTTTAAATTTTTTTTATTATTTGTTTTTTTTAGATGAGTGAGTAAGCTGATGATGAATTGTGGATATCTTTCTGCCACAGGATTGAAGTTGTTGTTTCACAGAGTTTGCTGCTATCCTATCAACATCGTGTTACAACATTTTAAACATGCCTTAACATTACACTTTAAGATTTATGTAGCTGGGAATCATTCCCGTATATAGATACACGGTGGGAATGGTTTGCACATTCAAGCGTCGCGCTGTGACGCGGTCAGCATACGAGCATGCCTGACTCCTCCTAATGGCACCAATCTACCTTTGCTCTGTCGGAAGGTCCGTTGTTCGCCCTACACTAGTGTAGTGTACATATGTTTTTTTGGCATTATACTTCAGTACCTTAAACGCAATGATTCATTTCGCCTCTTTGTAACTTACGAATCATATTAACAACACAGTGTAGCCAGATTCAACATTGCAATTCTGAGAGAGTATTGCACTAGCAATGCACTATGTCCCTATCGGTTACACAACTTTAGTGGGGACCGCATCACTTACTTATAATTTTTCTCATCATGCTAGCGCAGCATATATTAAAGGTATACTATATAAGGTAAAATGAATATTTGGCGTAGCCAGGAGGTAGGCACAAGGGACTGCTCATCACTTAGTGGCACTATGAATTATCACACTCAACGATTCAATTCTACTCTATCGTGGTCAGACCTTGCTTTCACATCATCCACAACGAGTAGGAGGCAAAACGAAAATTTAGGCCATATATCAATGCATGCAATAAGTCTCCATAGCATTTGAGAAAAAAAGTCGTGCGAAAACGGAAACTAGATTTTACTGAAATTTTTCCAAGTCCAAGGGCATAATCAGTCAAATAAATGAATGGATTAAAACCAAACTAAACTACTCTCGCTAACTGGTCGGTATGCAAAGCCATGTACATTATCAAATGAAATCGCAAGCTGTGAGCAAAAAAAGCGGAAAACCTTAGATAAATAGAAAGTTTTCTTAAGTCCAAGAGGCCATACAAAGGTGAAATTAATGATCGGATCGAACGAAACTCACGCACTTATCTGTATCTTGGGTATGGCACAAGCAATGTTGTCAAATCAAGTCAAATGATTATCTGCAACAGACGACAAATAGGAAAGTCTGTAGTCGCTCCTGGTTACAAACCGTAGTTTGGGGACAATAAGGATACGTCGTTCCTTCTCATGAATGTCTGTTGCATATTACTATGACTAAACGATTGATTTACAGAAAATACCGGGTAGATCGTTGTGCCGCCCGCGCGGATGCGTGACCGACTAATAGCTGGTCCACTTCTGTCATTAGCATACTGCGAATAGCGTCGCAACACAACCTGCACTTCCATACCGTGCTAAGAATACGTACAGTACCGAAACGCCCGCAAAAAACTGTTCACTCATCGCCCCGCCGAGCCATGCCAGGTAATATCGCACGAGGCAATGGCGGTGACGGCGCTGATGCCAGATCACCAGTGGTCGTCCTGACTAGTCTATAGTACTCGCATCGATTCAGCCAGCACCCCGTGCTTGACGCATTCATTATCACAATATCGCCCGACCCCATCTCACTCTTGCTCCGACGACATTGATCCTAGCTTCTGCCGCGAGCACCATCATTCCCTCCTATTCCCGACTCTCCACATCCCGCTTCCTCCATCTCAGCGTCCCACCACTCGTCGCACCACGCCCCCCCTACCGCATGACATCTCACGCATCTTCCTCGGACACAGTAAGTAGTGTGAAGCATCTACGAACTTCACCTACAATATCGTTCGTGATAAGAATCTTCGTCCTGTCGACGTCTCCACTTCCTCGCATGCTATTGGCACCCCCGCTACCTTTTACATCGACCCACCATGCTGAGGACCAGTTTTCGCGACTCAGATCTATTCTGCCTTGCTCGCCTCCAGCAGACTCTCCCTGACATACCCAGGCTGCCCTCCTATCTATCTATATACGTCTTCGCTATCCCCTCACCTACTATCAACACCACCCATCCCACTCACATCGAGCTTCCATGCTCCAGGCCCATCACTCCAGCGTCGCTCTTGCCGCCGCATAACCCCGCCACCACCACTCTCCACGCGACCCGCTTCGTATCGTTCTAATCCAACACTGGAAATACAGACAAGTGAGAAGACCACTGTCGCCGTCCACCCCGCTCAGTAGCATCTACCATGTCCCAGACATCTTCAATCGCGACTCCATCTCTGCTGCCCCGCCCACTAACTAACTCCCTGTTTACCACCAGCCCGGTATCATCCTCACCCATACGACACCCTCCGCCCCTTCATCCCCTCCTACTCTCCCGCGACTCAACATCACTCATCCTTAACCACAGTCAAACCAACTCACCGGCCAAAGCCCTCCGAACCTTGACTGTAAAAGAGCCCTGCTGTCACGTCTACCGAACTGACTTTCGGTCTTACTCCGCCGTTTAAAAACAAAATAGACTGGAGGAACACCTATTCAATTTGTTCAGAATGCAATGTAATTTGAAAAAATTCTGCTTTAACCCGATTCTCGCAGATCATTCCGAGGTTCCGACGACCTATACTTAGGATATTCAAACCATGACTCAGCAGCAATTGTTCACATAGTGAAGCAAATGTAAGAGCTGTATCTCACTTTAACTCACACACATGACGTTTCAAATTTTGCCGACCATTAGAATACCCTAATGAGCATCATTAAAAATGAATATCTAAACATATTAGCTACGGAAGCTCGAAACGTGTCCATGTCCCTTTAATAGGGATAGTCTATTCTTATCATTTTTAGCGGACAAGACAAACAGAACTTTGTGACCTGAAAGTCAATACTTTCTCGGGGAAACCACTTTACCAAGTTTGGTAACTGTCTAGTTGAGGACTCTTTAGATACTGAGCAGACAAGACTTGGTCTAAAGACCGACCAGCAGGTGCAGAAGCATAAAAATACACCCTTAGTATTTTAAAGCATAAATGTTTATATCACAACTTCTTCATAGCACACACCGAAATTAAATTGAATTCTGGATACTGAAAACTGAAATTTTGTTGGTCCCCCCCACCCCATGTTAGTTTTGATAATTTTCTTTAACCTAAAAAAAAATGCTTTCCTGTACAACAACTCTGTATCAACTAATCTTTTGATCTAAACTTGATACTGTATTATGAAATCCTCAACATATTTTGATTTTCAAAATTATTTTTCAAATATATGCATAAATGTTTTATGTATTAACAAGTAACAAACTCTGAACTTCTGGGTTGCTTCTCCGACCGCGCCGTATCAAACTTACAACATTAACGGGATGGTGATTGTTTCAAGGGCTTTCAAGTATGACATTCAAAACGGAGGTCACAGCATGTTTTGCAAACAGAACCTCCAATGTTACGACTGTAAGCGCTGTGCATAGCTCTAAATTGTTACACTTCATATACACCTGGTCACGTTTTGATATTAGTAATCAAGTAAACAAAATATCGAATGTTTGGTGGTATGCTTATAGTTCCCTCAAACAAAGCTTGGAACAATATTGAATTGTAAAGCTCAATTTTACCCGAGCTTGGTATTATACTACAACTTCCTTTCAAAAGATGAAAATTATGGGACAAATTGATATGAGTAACCGTGCCTATACTGGATTCGAAAAACTTCACAAAAACCTTTACAATTTTTTTTTACAATCCTGGATCGAGTAAATATTTTAGCAAGCCCCCATCTTTGCTCCTCACGAAAATATTAACTGCTGTGAAGTAGAAAATTCAAACATTGTGCCTCATATGCCGGAAGTGGTGTAAATCAAATGTGGATTCAAAATACTATTAAAGAACTTGTAGCAAATTGGAAATCACAAAGGTTTTCACAAATCAACATCAAATTCACATACTTTACATCAGTGGCGGATCAGGATTTGTCGAAAGGGCGGCCCGTGGCCGCGGTTGTTTGATCAAATAACCACGTGCAGTCTCTACCGTTAGCACGAGCGATCTTAAGAGTCTCGAGACACTTTACTAATCTCAGTACCACCCTCTCTCACGTTACCAGGGTATCCCCTTGGGCAGCCTCACAGGCGAAAAGCTAACCAGAACAAGAGAACTCTAATAGAAGATACTTACCCGCTCGTTGTGAGAGATCATATCTTCTGAGAGCTCTTAAGTTAGCTATGGTCTCCAATTAATACCTGGATAACTGTAAATAGCATAACATACTCCACCCTTCCAGGTCTTAGTTCACCAAAAGGGGGGGGTTCCCGTCACCGGAAGCTTGCGCCGTGGGGGGCTGGCCCCCCTCTACAATCCGCCACTGTTACACAACCATTATAGACTAGACGTTTTGACATCATAGACATGCAGTTGCTTCTTCAATAATTATTGAAAAGGGAAATTTTCATATTATTGTGGACAGGTATTCAAAAAATTATTTTGTAAAACACTACTTTGAATCTACGCTCAATTGCTCTGAAGTTGATGTTAAAAAGATACTGGAATTCTCCAATACCTTTGTAATCTTTGTTGATCAGGTCTTCCAGTAGTCTGTTGGAATTCTCATGGGTACTAATTGTGCTTCTTTATTAGCTGACCCGTTTTAATTAATATTCTTATTTTAAAACTGTTAAAGGAGAAACAATCATTTGTTGTGACCTTCAACTCGACATTTACACATATCGACATTTTACATATACTCATTATGCTTTATATTTTGACAGATGTTAACATCAAACCAACACATCAAATCTATGATTTGATCAATGATTACAGCGTCTGCATGGTCGACCGGTAGCACTAACTCAATGGTAGAGCGTTCGCTATGTAACCGGGAGGTCGTGAGTTCAAGCCCCGCTTGTGCCATGGCCGCATCGATCCTGAGACGTAATCAGAGGTAGTGATTTTTGGCATTTAAAAATTAGAATCACAGGTCTTTTGCATTTGAAATTAATCACGGAGGTCCGTGTCGCGGTAGGCGTTGGCACGTCAAAGAACTGTCCCTGAACACTAGAAATAGGTAATTCACCTACAATTGGTGACGTCACAATGCGAGTTAATTTTTTTTCGACGGGACGTAACAATCATTTCCCCATGGTCAACTTCCCATAAAATGTAGCAATGATTCCATCAAAAGGTGAAGATAACGAAAAGTGGTCAATGTCATAAGTCCTACGGAATACAGTTTATGGATTGGGCAAACACGGACCCCTGGATATACTAGTAGTGGGATCGGGTGCCAAGGACGAATAAGCGTCCTCTATCAACCAGTCCTACCCGCTTTGAGCCCTTTATCTTGAGCAGGTGATAACGTCTCTCAATTGATTCGATACGCAATATTTAGTTTGTTCTGCGTATGATCAGGTGTTAAATAAAGGTAGGTTATTTACAAATAAGTTGACGTTTCAGGGGTTTTAACTGTCTCTTATACAGTTAGTAATTTGCAAATTCTGTGAATCGTTATTAATAACGATCTGATTTACCAATACAACCCGTCAGTAGGTCATGTGCTGTGACGTGTTTCATTCCAACTGTAAGTCGTTCTTTACAGATTAATTTTGACTCTGGATTTATATAAGGGCTGGATCCTTGCATGGTTCCCTGGTCTATACCTCTAAAGAACGACAGGACCTAACATATTTCATGATAAACAGAAACCTACTCTTCAAATATCACTTGAATTTGTCAACTTGATTGTGGAGCATTCAGAAATGAAGATTCCTTTTTAAAATTACTGTATGTAACTTTATTGAGCATGGACATTAACAAAGTCACCAACAATAACCCTTATTGTTGTACTGTTTTCGTGAGAGGAAACGATCAGACAAAACGTTAAAACCTTAAGGTATAACATTAAATATTCAAATATAATTTTAAATTCCATTGCGGTTCAGTTATCTCATTGGTAACCAATATCAACGAGGGCTTTTTGAATCGTCCTAACTAGTGCATATCCCCCTCCGTAAAATGCATAATGAATCATAGTGATGCTATTCAATTGACTGACAAGGAAAATGAATGATTGTTGAAACTAATTATGTAAAACAATGAGCTTCAAGCACGATCAGTATTGGGTGCAAGTGAACGTATCGGTGTATGCAATTTCATTTGCTCAATGCTTCACAACTTCAGAGAGTAATTCCTAATAACTAGGTACAGAATGTGCATGTCTAGACCATATATTGATAGCAATGTGTTGCAGATCAATTATCGCTGAAAGAAAGTATATAATTATATATCTTATGGTTAAATTATATTTAAATCCACGTAAATCAAAACAGAATTTGCAGTCATGTATTCCTTTGATACAACCAAAATTGTCATTCGCATGAAGCTCAATAAT
>CAJDSM010021720.1:0-10939 GCA_903981925.1 Ostrea lurida
GCCACGATGGGTGGCTCATGTGAGATACGGATTACGAACCTATCATAAGCCCTAGGCCCACATATATCCATCCAGATGCTTATGGAATATGAAGGGGTGACGACCAAAGTACACCTTAGTGGCCGATAGTACTGTATGGTATAACTAGAGGAGATTAGCGTGACAATATGCCCAGAACGCCAATGTGGCGCAGTTCCCTAGTACACGCAACCATAATCGCCCACACCGTATCTCATCCGAACAGAATGTTCTATATTGTAGACCATGACAGAAATTTCAAGACGGAGATGACTAGGGCAGCAACAGGGCACAGCAAACTTACCAACATTTATAGCTCTAGCAACGTATGATGGCTCGACGCCCTTTGGCTTCATGGGAGGTATACAAGTGCCTGGATTCCGGACCAGACCTGTGCCAATTGTCTACGGGTGGACGCGGAGGAAAAGAAGGGACTAAATTTCTTTAACTTATGTCATTTCGTGGCCTCAAGCCACAAGCCTCGCTTGGTGATCCTGCCAGCCTGACAGACGAGGGCAACACTACGGGACACTTTGTTAACGCCTTCCTTTGCAAGATTGAGATTTCTCCCCCTAAACCATGTACACGGATTCTTTGTAGAGAAGTTGCCACTCGAAGGAGAGGCCACAAAGGCCAACACGAAGGGGACACTGTTCGCGAGCATGGGTCGAGGCTATTTCGCGCGGCTCTATCTACCTCTAGCCTATTCCCAAACAGAACTGGTGAGGTCCGGGTAAACATTGAGCAAATAGAATCCAGTGTGTGGACTGCCTTGACTAGATTCTGACATTCGTATTCGGATCAAACAGTCAGACCAGCTAATGGCTGAATCGAGCAGCAACACTTCATGCCTTGCATGTTAGAACTGAGAGAGGCATATTCCTAGGGGCCTTGAAACACGAGAGTAAAGGGAGCTTAAGGGACATTTGGTACGGTCCGACTGTTGTAGAGGGAGGCGAGCCCTGACACAGGAGGTTCCTAAGCGGGAGAGAGCGCTGGAAAACTGGATGAAATTCTGTTTGCATAGGGACAACATGAATAAGGCCTACAGAAGAACTAAGGTGCTTGGAAATATCGCATCAAGACAGTTTGGGCGGAATAACCGATAGAACAATGCACACGCGCTTACGGGCAAGAAGTACTTATGCTATGAATGTGAAAAGCCAGGACATATCAAGCCGACTCGCGCCGAGTGGTGCAAAAATACACGGCTCACTAGGTCTAAACCTGACATCAAGGATCACATTGTCACATCATGAATGAGAAAGAAGGTCACGACTAAAGTTTGACCACTACTGTATTCTGTTTGGACTGGGATCTTCCATCTGAATGAAAAGTGTGGTTTGTGATATCAATTTGTGAGCATCCAGGGTGATAAACAAGCAAGGTTTTGGTAGACACCGGCGGCCTACGTATCTTTCTGTATCTACGAGATTTGACCACCCTGTATTGCGTTGTCCCCTTGAGGGCATTTCAGACCATAACAATACACTGCATTGTACAACAAACAATATTAATGATCCTCCGCCATATACAGTAATCACTCCTTGTCCCTGTCAAAGGGCAAAGCAGGCAGTTTACATCTCTACTTATTGCTCGATCAAAACCGGACATCACCACAATGAAGCAGTGGTAACAGACATCAAATGGTAAGATTGGCATTTTAGGTGCTTGATTTCCTTAAAATGGCAAACTATATTTTGCACGATAGATCATGACCAACTAGAGCCCGACGTATCCTCCCAATAGGGGATGGGTAGGGACATCCATCTAATTGTCTACCATTACATAAAGGATCAATCTTGGCCTTCTTTCGCATGTAGGCGGGTTTCAGAGTTAAGCCACTTGATATAGTATACCGTCTGCCCACGATGGAGGTCGTAGTCCAGGAAAAGTATGCTTCCCTACCAGCACGGTGTCCAGCCACTACCGGCCTATAGATCAGGCCATAAACCAGGCCTGTCCCTATCCCAGGAGGATCATTGAGAAGGAGAAATGCCACTGACAGCCAGACTCGTTGTGGCGAACCTCGGGAGATGAGTTCCCCGGGTGAGTGTTGTAGGGTTGTATATGATCAGCAAAGCAACCCAAGTGTCTTGCACACAGGAACTCATAGGGCAGCTGACAGAGTAATTAAAGTATTCAGTGTCAGAACAAGCTACCTGCCTTACCCTGAATGTAAGTAACGCCTACGCAGCTAACAGTAAGTGACCCTTGCTGATTTACTGAAAAAGACGGAAGCACAACTGTCTGATATCAGAGGGCAGAAGGAAAAGAAGTCCTCATCAAGTAAACACAGGTCTGTTTTGTCTCGAAAATATTACTTTCCGATCCCGTTGGTCGAACCGTGCATACCGTAAAACATCGATATCGAGACGAGCGAACCACACGTATGGCCCACTAAAAGGGACAGGGACCAACCCTCCAAGAGAATTACCAGCCGCATTTTGACGAAACGAGGTCGAGAAAAACACTCACCGATGACAATGTGGTTTGTCTACACAGGCGTATACAACGCCTCCAGTAGCCCAATGGTCGGGATCACCAATGAGTTTGCCTGTTTGTCCAAGAAGAAAGACCGGGACTCTATAGATTTTGCGTGGACTTAACCGGCGACTGAATAGTTGTACACTCCAAGATGCCCTATTCCTCTTCCAAGTGTGGACGAGGGTCCCCTCGCCCAGTCAAGTTTGCTCTTGGATCTCAACTCTGTCTCCACCTCTACACTCCTTGGACCCTTTGGTCTTGTTGATTTGGCAAAGCTGAGGAATGGATTTCAGCTGACAAGCCAAAGACTGCATCGCCACTATGCGAGGACTCTTTGATATTCTAATGTTAATGCCGTTGGCTTAAGTTGCGTCACCAGCAAACACTCATCCGTAAGCGCCTATAGGACCGGAATGTTCTTCAAGGCGTTACATTGAGGACATAGATGCTGGTCTTAACTTAGACCGCTACATCATAGTGACAGGCAAAACGTTTGATCAGATGCTAAACAATCTTTACACAAAGCTCCTTGACATGTATTTACAAGGGCTGGCGGGCAAACCTGACCAGCTGACAGCTAAGAAAATGATATGTACCTTTTTGCTAAAGAAGTTACTATTCTAGGACATGTTGTCTCATCACGAAGACAAGGCCATAAGCACCGTGACCAACCAAACCATTGCTTGCAAGTCCCAGCCATGGCCAGCACCAGCTAATTCGTCACTGAGCTTTCGGTCGTTTTATAAGTGGGTGGTTATGTGGATTCATTCATCGCAGGTTTTATCAAGAATTTCTCTGCGATTGCCAAAGTGTCTTCATAACCTTAACAGACCATAAGCAATCATTTGTGTTGGATCGAACCAATGCCAAGACAGCGTTTGATACAATTTAAAGTAACAGCTGATGGCACTTCTCCTCCACTTTCTAGATGCATCCAGACTTCAAACACTTCCATTTGTCTAGACACGGGAACTGCAAGTGATTCAAGCAATAGGGCATATTGTGGTCTCAAAATGAGGACAGGCAGTGAAGAGTCATTAGCGCGGGTAATGCTGTCCTACAAGCCAGGTACTCTTAAGTCAAAGTGCGAGTCGCTAAATACTTCGCCAGTCACCAGGAAGTGTAACTTCCTGTCTCGTTTACTTTTGTGAATTATCATTTCCAACACTAACCTTTATGGTGAAAGTGGTTCCTGTTTCGTCATGTTGATCTACTCGCCGTCGCTCAATGTGTCTGTTCCGATTGCGAAGAGATCCCGACCGGGCTCAGCTAGTCATAGGTGGCTGAGAACACTAATGTTCTTTTAAGTTTACCAAATTCAGCATCGACTCAGTTATTTGCAACACAGAAGGTTGCGGGGACGCCTTGCGTAGATTGCCTTGTCGAACAGTCGTGGTTATGACACCAAAGAAAGAGAGGACGCTGTTTGCAATGCAGCCAGCAAGTGGTATGGGATAGGAAGCCATGTACCAAGATGACCAACTCAATTGCCAAGACAAGGACCGTGAACTTGAGATAGATCACAAATTGCTTTTGCCAAATATCAAGCCAAGTCCTGAGCATACCAACAGAAGATAAGTGGCCTAGGCTATTATATAGTAAGATTCTTGGTCCAGGTGGGATACTCTCATTCTGAAAATGATATTTCTCGTACAGACTGATCTGCTTGGGGATGGTAAATCATTTTTGCCTTCAGGCCAGTGAGTTACTTTCGCAAGGAGCGTGAGGGGGAACTGTTTCTCTCTACATTTTGGCCAATGACTGGAGACTGCTGGCTCTTTTTGGGCCCGCTACCCCACAACCACCAATAGTCAAGTAACAAAAAATCGTGGCGCGCGATTTCGCATCTAAGAAGTAACTAGTTGGCCAGCGGTTACAAGCAGATACTCAGGGCTTACATTATGGCGGAGGCCTGTTTAGTACAAGTGCTCAAGAGCCGTAAAGAGTCCTCACAAATGAACGAAAGCACGATGACACTTGTTGACGAGTGGATTGCCCATGGACAGAGAGTTGGGGCACACCTCCTTGCATACTCCTTTGTGAATTGCCAGCTTACCTACTGGCAAGCTGCGTAACATAATATAAATACTTTGGTCCCACTCGCCTCGGAACTATTTCACCATAGTGGATCGGAGAGCTTTTTCCAAATGCCCAATATGGACAGCAGCCACAGTTTTGCCAGTAAATTCTTATGTAGATTGGAAGTATTCTCTCCAGCATGTTTTGGAGCCTGCATTTCTGTATTCCTCACCCGACAACGACCGACGTCAATAGTGAGTAAGCGGCTTTTCCTCCGCCCGAGAGGGTCTACGATCCGGCTTCACATAAAGAAAACTCGTAAAAAACACACTCCCCGTATCATGCGCGGAGCAAAGTAAGATGGTATTGGGTGAACGTTCAATAACAGAGCTTGTCACAAATGCTGATGCTATGTTAAATGAGCACCACTCCGACTGGGACAGATATTTGCCATATGTCATTGCCCACTGGCATCACTTCTTACGCTCTTTGGTTCCCTAGACCTGTTTCCACCTCCAGACACTTAACATGAATGCCTAGGAAGGAGATTATCCTTATCGCTCCCCTTGTCACTCTTACATGTACGAGATTGCCTATGTTCAGTGATTACCACTATTGACACACAAGAGCTGAGATGGGCTTCCGTTAGCTCAAAAAAGGCTGAAGAGTAATGCAATATTGTGCGAATGAGAATATCTTAAGACGGCAATGGCCTCGAGCTAATAGGAGGAAGAGTACCATACCAAATACTCCTTCGTGGCAGAAATTCAAGGAAAGGACAGCGCACGTGTCCGTATGGTTCTCTTTGAGCCGTACGGCCCGAGGCGGCCCTGTCTCTAAAGTTCACAACTACTGGAAAGGTCATATGAAAATTTTAGACAGGATAACTGATAATCACATCAAGGGCGGAACTGTGGGCCCTCCGTGGAATCTCTACAAGTTGTTACCATGTACGACAGGCCTCAGACTAGAATACGACCAGATCTCTTGCAAAAAACGCACATGCAAGATAAAACACCCATAGCTCTTTCAGCCGACAGATTTAAACATCCGTACTCAATGAGGCATATCAAGCAACTCGGCATTCCAAGTCGCACCGCTTGCCCGAGCAACCGACAAGACTCACTCCGCTTCTGTGTAGAAATTCGAAAGACGCCAACGCTCTGGCACAGGACGGAGTGTTGCGTATTTAGTTTGTGTCAAATAACCAGAGTTGCCTATGTCAAGCACAGCTAACTAGATCTATTCAGAAGAACTTTTGTTGTTTTTTGTTCAGTTGCCCGGTTTTGAGGGGCATTGTGCGAATGGTTAAAATGGGGTCCAAAGTGTCATGCGCGGAGCCGCATAGCTAAGGTGTGTAGAAAATGTAAACTGGTTTAAGCCCAGCTTCTCCCCATTTTACTACTTTGGTGGCCAATCAAGCTAACTCATTGTTAACAACTATTTTATATTAACCCGAATTGATGTTTTGACTATCTGAAATAACCAAGAAATGTTAATACATGTATTCCAAAAACAAAATAAAAAGCTTGGTTTGGTTTAATATAGGCATGACATGCCATAACTATAGATATTAGCTTACTAAGGGCACTGTAACAATTAATCATGAAAGCTAGTTATATAGCGGAGTTGCCACTGGCTTCGCAGTCTGATGATGCAGTCAGGAGCAAATTGGCTGGTAAAGATCCAGCTTTAGACCTATTGTTCAATTCCCGAATATATTAATCATTCTTATAAGTAGAAAGTAATCCAAAGGTGTAAGGACACGTGGACAGGGTGTCCATGTGTACGGGCGACTGGCACAGTTAGGCAAGTGACCAAAAGTTTCCACTTGTATGACAAGGTGACCAGGGTGCTCACTTGTATAGCGCGGAACCTAGCAAGTGGCAGTAGCCCAACCTGTGTTTCAAAACCAATTGACAAGTGCCCAAGTGTGCCTCACGTGTATACCGTAATACCAGTTGGCGAGTAAACAAGTGGCAAAAACGTCACCGCCACACGCCTGGCTTTTTCACCGTAAATGCCAGTGACTGAAGCGTCTCGACTAGTCAAGTGGCAATTTGATAGGGCAAAGCGGTAAAGCCGTTGTAAATATCATTGGTGTTTATCTTGATTTATTAACAACTAGGCAAGTGTCTGGGATTATCTGTATTATTTGCATTCGTTATGTTTAGCACATTGTACGAGCTGCGGGAAACCGATGTAACGATCCCGTTACGTTAGATAAGAGACTGCTCGGGTCTCGCACATTACACTATATTCCGAACATATAAGTCAATAAATATATACAGCGCGACATAAACATCAATAACCATTACCAGTTTAGTAAGCACAAAGACAATGTTAAATATTCTTTTGATATGTTTAGAAATTATGCAGTTTGGAAACTAAAAGATTTTGAAACATGCATTTCTAAAGGTGTGCTTGATTGTACAAGTGCTTGACTCTATTTTGTTAAATTGGTACCCCTTTTTCTTTTTGCTATTTTATTTAATCTTATTATTATCTTTTGTTCTATTTTCTTTCACTTTGTAAAACGAACATATATCTGTTTATATATAGTGCTCATTGTTTTCAAATATAAAGTAAATTCTCTTGTTTCATGACATAGGATTATACTATTGTTAAAAAAGCGTTTTCAAGGACAAACGTTATTTCAAATTAATAAAAGGTCCTGTGCGCATGTGCAGTGGATAACTTTTACGTCTGTCCAATATTTACACTAGCGCACGTGTCTATTAATTATCTCTACTTCAGGTGCAACGTCCATCTGAGTAAGTGATCAATACACCGCCGACATTTGTTAAGTACACACGCGTAGCAATATATACCTGATTAGTAAGGAGGCAGGAAAGCACGTGCCGTCGCCATCTTCTCAGTTCATGGCCGATCATTGAACAGTGTGGAAAGAACGGCCATTAGTCACTGTTCGGAAATTCCTCCCACTCTTCATTGTTGCAATATATCCGCATATTACATGTATTGCAATGTTCGTCAACAGTCATATATACACTATTTTGCATTTCCGTCGAACTTGGGTTAGAATAGTATAGGTCGCTTATTGTATGAGGCCACTCCTTTGGATGAGACCGAAAAAACCCAGGATCCGTGTCACAGCAGGTGTGGCACGATATAGATCCCTTCCTGCTCAAAAGCCAAGAGCGCCGGACATACGCCTAAATTTTGCAGCCCTATACACTATTTTGTATTTCCGACGAACTTGGGTTAGAAAAGGTCGCTTGTCGTAAGAGGCCACTAAATAGGGCGGTCCTTTGATTTGATTTGAAAATATTTTATTAGAATGGATTGGGCACAGGTTCTTACAACTTAGTAAATTCTTAAGCGGAACGTTATACAGTACACAATCAATCAATCAATCAAACTTTTACAAATTACCCGTGAGAATCCAGGGTTAGAATAGGTCCTCGGCATCCCCTTGTGGAGGCAACTAAATGGGGACCCGTACGGGTCCGGGATAGAATAGGTCCTCAACACCCTCGTAAAAATTATATCTTTGTCAATAAAAAATCCGGGAAAAGTTCTGTGGAAAATGTTACATGTAACCGAACGTGTGAAAACTTTTGTAAGCCGCAATCTTACGCAATGTCTGTCCTTGAACTTTGGTAATCTGTGACGGAACTTGCTGGCCGTATTGGAAATCATGGTGTAGAAGCCAGGGAGGGGGATTGAAAATCAAAGTATGTTTTTTGCCCCCCCCCCCCCCCCCCCGTTTGTTAAGTAACTTTTTTCTGCATCATGACACATAATTTAAAGCCCCCCCCCATTCAGTGTTCACACATTTAGTGTTCCATTAGCTTTTTGCTGTCGCATTACTTAGAAGTTTGCCCCACCCCCTCCCTCTTCAAAGACGTCATACACCACCAATTATCTACGTCTCACTTGAAAGGTCATGTCTGTATCTGATGGAACATCAAACCACCGATACTTTGAATGATCGGCAGTGGTGGATTTAGCGGGTTTCACCTAATATTAATCATTAGTTTAGACTCTTTTTGAAATAAACGACAATTGAATTATTGTTAATTTTTATTTGGAAAATTTATATTTTATTCGTATCTCGGATCAATACACGCCGTTCCGTCGCTGGTTCTAAATTTATGTTTTCGTATATTGACAATTTCTCCTAAAGTACCACAAAACGATGAAATCTCTTGTCTTGTTTAACTTCAGGTGAACTCTACATTGGTGATATAATAATGATGTCCAGGAACAATGAATAAATAAGTGGGCACCAAATTTTCGACCTTGTTAATATTAGTAATATAGATTTTGTTTAGCTAAAGCAGTTTTCCCCTTCTTTCCTTACAACTTCATTTTTCACCATCATGGCATATATCTGGGACGGTGGAAAACAAAATCAAATATGAAAATTAGAATATGCCCCCAACCCCTTCATGGCATATTATAAACGCCTGGATGGAAAAACAAAATCAAATATGAAATTAAAGAAGACATGTAAATGATGTTACAAATCAAACACACCACAAATTTGAATGACAATCAGATATGTTACAACCACACCACACCCCCTAAAAATTTCTTTTACACAATTGCCTTAATTTATAAAAAATATTTTCATTCTTCCACATTGTTAAAAAAATATCATAAGATAATCCCCATTTTAAAATAATGGAATAAAACATTAATTTTACAAGTGCTTGGAAAAGTGTTCCAATTTTCTATTCTTTCCATCACTTGGCAATTAATGCAGTCATTCATTTGGTATGCTATTAGAATGATCGTAAATACATGTATCATTACACAAAGGCGTAGGACTTTTTTGAATGGGCGCAAACTTTTCAATTATGTCAAGCAAAAAAAAAAAGCTAATAAAACACTGCTCTGTTTCGAATATGGTAGGAGGGGGAAGCAAACTCTTTAAAAGGCTTTAAATAAAATAAAACACTTCTAAATAATTATGTGACAAGCAAAAAAAAAAAAGGTGGGGAATGATAAACACTACTCTATTTTAAAGAGGGGTGGGGTGGGGTCAAACTTCTAAATTATGTGACATAATGCAGAAAAAATACTTAACAAAAAAGGGGGGGACATGCCCCAACCCATCACTTTCAAAAGGGGGGGGGGTGCAGCCCTGTTTAACCCTCAATCAAGCCTGTCAGTAAGATTATCTGAATTAAAGATTTTATCAATACATTTGAGACAATCACCAAGTAAGTGCCACAATATGCACTTATTAAAGATTTAAGTCAGAGGGGGGGGGGGTGATCCCCAATAAATTTTGAAATAATACAATGAAAGTTACTTTATCAGTTTAGACTAGACAAATGCAAATGATTTGCCCACCCCATCCCACGCCCATGTTCCAAACTAAGCCTAGTGCTAAATCTTGAATATCCAGTACTGCCAGTACTTCGATTTTTCGTGTTGTGACGTGTGGCTGTTTATATATTATTTATCCACTTGGCATTATTTCTTACATATACAAAATAAACTTAACATGCAAGTTACATTGTAGTACTCTGTATATAATGCATACACTGCGATCAACATGACATAGTACAGGCATACATGATACTTTGTAAACTCGGCCCTGTGTTGCAACCGGCAACCACGTGCACATGGCTAGCCTACCTTCTAACACATTTTCAGATTTTGTGCATCAATTAAAGGCAAAGATAGCGAACAGTGATTCAATCTCGTAAGTCCTAATAGAATACAAAAAACAAGAGTTGGGCATCACGGACCCTGGACACACCAGAGGTGGGATCAGGTGCCTAGGAGGAGTAAGCATCCCCTGTTGACCGGTCACACCCGCCCGTAAGCTCATTTCTATATCAATTAGTGATGTTTACCTGTTGCAAGCAACGAGTATGCGAAATGTACCACTCAGATCCACGTCGCGTCACCTTTGTTTACAAGTCTTCCAAAAAGCCGCGCTTTAAAGTCATGAGCCAGAATTAGAGTTACCCGCCCTTTAATATCAAAAATACTTGGCCAATATTTAACTTTAAGCGCGTATATTAACATTTAATGTTCTTTTCTATTTTTACATCTTTCTCTGGATGTTTTTAATAAAATTGCGCTGAAAATTTGCCTGTTATAAATTCATTTTTTTTTTTCAACGTTACTTAGACGTTGTCTAGACGTCGGATGATCAACTAATTTGAAATTCTCTTTAAAATGATGAACTTATATTTTACTACGTAAAAAAGGTTTGATAAACATCAATTAAGACAAAATATTATTATTACAGACACTTCCCAAACTTGATTCAAAACGTTGATTCAACGTCAGTGCAACGTTGAAATTTCAACGTCGAAATGAGAACGTTGTATTCAACGTTGAAAAATGGTTGTTCGACGTCGCCACCAAATATGAACGTTGAACAACGTTGATACAACGTTGCCGGCCTTGCTGGGAGGGGTTTGAACCC
>CAJDSM010021720.1:11606-22352 GCA_903981925.1 Ostrea lurida
ATATTCAAGATTTAGCACTAGGCTTAGTTTGGAACATGGGCGTGGGGATGGGGTGGGGCAAATCATTTGCATTTGTCTAGTCTAAACTGATAAAGTAACTTTCATTGTATTATTTTCAAATTGTATTGGGGGATCACCCCCCCCCCTCTGACTTAATTCTTAATAAGTCCATATTGTGGCACTTACTGGTGATTGTACTCAAATGTATTGATAAACTCTTATAATTCAGATAATTTACTGAAGGCTTGATTTGAGGGTTACACAGGGGCTGCATCCCCCTTTTGAAAGTGTGGGGTGGGGGCATGTGTCCCCCTTTTTTGTTAAGTATTTTTCCTGCATTATGTCCCATAATTAGAGAGTTTGACCCACCCCCTCATTCAAAATAGAGTAGTGTTTATCATTCCCCACCTTTTTTTTTTGCTTGTCACATAATTATTTAAGTGTTTTATTTATATTAAGCCTTTTTTATTTGCTTGTTACGTTTTTAGAAGTTTGCTTCCCCTCCTCCAATTCGAAACAGAGCAGTGTTTTTTTTTTTTTTTTTTTTGCTTGACATAATTGAAAAGTTTGCGCCCATTCAAAAACAGTCCTACGCCTTTGTGTAATGATACATGTATTTACGATCATTCTAATAGCATACCAAATGAATGACTGCATTAATTGCCAAGTGATGGAAAGAATAGAAAATTGGAACACTTTTCCAAGCACTTGTAAATTAATGTTTTATTCCATTATTTAAAATGGGGATTATCTTATGAAATATTTTTTAACAATGTGGAAGAATGAAAATATTTTTTATAAATTAAGGCAGATTGTGTAAAAGAAATTTTTAGGGGGTGGTGGTGGTGGTTGTAACATATCTGATTGTCATTCAAATTTGTGGTGGTGTTTGATTTGTAACATCATTTACATGTCTTCTTTAATTTTCATATTTGATTTTGTTTTCCATCCAGGCGTTTATAATATGCCATGAGAGGGGTTGGGGGCATATTCTGAATTTTCATATTTGATTTTGTTTTCCACCGTCCCAGATATATGCCATGATGGTGAAAAATGAAGTTGTAAGGAAAGAAGGGGAAAACTGCTTTAGCTAAACAAAGTATATATATTGTAATAAAAGGTAGATTAAGATATAACATTTTATTCAAATAAGAAATGAATCTTATATTATTTGGGTGATGCAGGTATCACCGAATTTTTGACGGTAAAATCATTTTTTCGCGCATTGATGAAAATTTTTACCGTCTAAAATCTCGGTGATAACCTCCATATCACCAAAAAAATAAGATTTATGTCCTTATAATTCAATTTTATATTACAACAACAAAATAATGTTCATTAGACTTTACCTGTTTGTTCAGGTACGTGATCGAAAAATCACCTCAATTCTTATAAAGTGTTTCAACCAATGAGAATCAGCGCTATGTGATCACGTGAATACAATTAAATGATAATGAAATCACCAATGAGAATACATGAACAATATATAAGATATATTAGAATCATGATCCACAATAAATTCTCAAAGTATACTTCTTAATTGTGATTAATATGATTTTTTTTTGATTTTAGAATGTGTTCTTCCTAGCAGTCCTACGGCAACTGAAAGCAACATAGATTCAATATTTTGGAAATACCTGAAATATACCGTAGAAAGAGCTGGGGGAGGCGATCGAAGGCTTTTTTGTTTGAAAAAAAAATGTTGTAACCGTTTGAACAATCCTGAAAAGAATGTTTTAATAGAATATCTTACTGGAGAAAATTATTTTTTAAGTAAATGAAATATGAAATAGATCATTGGTTAGATGCAGTTCGGGTAGCATCTATCAGTTTTTCTCTATACTGATAGTTTTGTTTTTAAATTGACATTTGCATTAAATTGGACTCATGAGAAAAGTTAATGAACTAATTTTACCTTGCGTGTACATTAACTACGTATCACTTTTTTGTATTTGCTAGCAAAATTATAGTTTTATAATTCATTTGTTGTCATTATTTAATCTTTTTATGAGATAGACTAATTAATGTGGAAGGGTAAAGAGATTCAAACATTTCAATTTTAAAAGGAAGTTAGTATTTAGCAATTGTTTTTAGAATATTGAGAATTACAACATAATGTCGACCATTTTTCTGCATCCACAATTGATTGATTGATTATTTTACTGTTTTTATGTCCCACTCGAGAATATTTCATCATATGGAGACTCACCATTGCCGGTGAAAGGACTGCAAAATTTGGCCTATGCTCGCACTCAGGGCCATTGAGCAGGGAGGGATCTTTTCGTGCACCTGCTGTGACACGGACCTCGGTTATCCGGTCTCGTCCGAATGACCGCCCCATTTAGTCGCCTCTTACGACACGCAAGGGGATGCTGGGGACCTTTTCTAACCCGGGCCCATCCAACAATTAATTTTGCTGTAGTAAGGTTCAATTAACATGTTCAATACCTTTTTTCAATCTAATTTCAGAGTTACATCAACATCGTCATTATTGACGTTGAATTAACGTGAGATTTCAACGTTGAAATCCGACGTCGTTTCAACGTCAATTTTCAACGTCGGTTCAATTAACAAAATCAAACATCTTTCAACGTCGTTTCAACATCAAAATTCGACGTTGCTTAAACGTTGAAGTCCGAAGTTGTTTCAACGTCGGATTTCAACGTCGGTTCAATTAACAAAATCAAAAATCTTTTCAACGTCACTTCAACGTCGAAATGTGACGTTGTTTCAACGTTGAATCAACGTTGATGTGCCTGCTGGGGTGTTGCCCTACACTCGATTTTGTATGGGTTTTTTTGGATTATGATTACGTTTGACACAATGTTAAACTTCGCTTTTGTATACGAAAGGCAAAAAAAACTTACAGTATTTAGTTTCTATTATTTCTACCTTTGATGTCTTTATTTGAATAGGACATGCCATGTGTATGAGGACTTTTAAAGCGAGGCCAACTATTAACAAAAACTTTGATGTTGCAGGGTTATAACGAATCTCGTTCAAATTAATCATTTCGTAAATTCTACGGTCGTTATAATGACCTTGTTTGCGATTATAAATGATTACTAAGTCATAAGTTGACTGATTGTTTTCATACCTTTTGTTAGACTGTCATTTGCACTCGATTTGATGAAGGGTAATCCCGTTTACCTTGTTTTGACTAAGGGCTCACGGCGGGTATGACCGGTCAGCAGAGGATGCTTACTCCTCCATGGCACCTGATTCTGGCTTTGCTTTTGTCGGAGATCCGTGTTGCCCTATACTTGATTTTGTATATATGTTATGGGACTATTATAACGTTTAACACATTGTTTATACTTCGCCAATTTATATCAGGACTTACGAGAGTGATCACTGTTCTTATCTTTGCCTCTACATAAAACATAATGGTTATTCTAGAGGTCAATTCATGTTTCACTGAACAATTATATTGTAAAATGTAAGGTGGTTAGATGCATCGAATTTTTAACTTATTACCAGAACATGTTTGTTTTCTCCATTGCTGAAATGATATCATTTTAAAAGAAAATATCTATTTCTCTTCCATATCAGGTTTTCATGACGTTGATTTGGAATCAATACAAGAGGTGAAATCTGTCAGGGAGCTGATCATTATTCTTCAGAAGAAAAACCTCTTCACACAGACAGACGTTATATTCATGCAATATCTACTCAAACATGCCGAATGTGAAGATCTGTATGATAAATGCATACAATATGCTAGAAAACAGAGGGCGCTGTGTTTCTTTGAAAAATCCACAGGTATCAATACGAACGGTGCTACATTAAATTGAATCTGAAAACATTATTTCTGTATGTAATTTCCTCTTGGGAAAATCTATAAATGAGAAATTTTGTTATACTAAAGGGAGAATTGAAAAAGACTTTCTTTGATATTTTTCCAACTATAAAGTTCTGGTAAGTATATCTGAAAGATTTTTGTTTTATTTCCGTTTGTCCCCGATGATATAATTCCACTTAGACGATATTTTACTGTCTTGATTTGATAAGAAATACGATTCCTTATAACGTCAATAAGGCTGCTTATTGTCTTTGGTTTTCCAAACATTTATCTTTAATGCATCGCTGATGAGAACTTAATTTTTCGAAATGTGTCGCATACAATGCACCAAAACCAGTAATCACATATTTCATCAATGCAAAGAATCCCACATAATGCAATTCTAATTAAAGCCTAATCTATGAAAAAATAAATAAAGCACAAGTAGCTATAGCAATCTTAGAATGATCAATTTGGAAAATCTCTTCTACATATGTATGTAAAGGCAAAGTGTAAAGTGTATATCAACAATCCGAATTGTTAACTTGTTGAAAAAATTGAGTAAGACTCTACTTAAAGGAATGACAATAACTGAAAAAGAAATACATATATCGTTTCAGAAAATGGTTTCAGGAATGTAAAGTTCCACGTAGAAGGGAATTTTGAGATATATTCACAAAAGGATACCCAGAATATCAGAAAAACAGTCGTCGCTATGCTTGGCTGCAAAGATGGCGATGTTGTGATAGATGGAATCTGTCGTGCTCAGAGTTTTTTTGTAGTTTTGCAATCAAGGAAATAATTCGTCAGCAAACTTTTGCATCTTGATCAGCAACACATTGACAAACTCTGTGATTTGAAGGTGGACTATTTTATTTTGGAGGAAAAAAGATATAACATTGAACGGCTTCCGAAAGGTTTGTATCGATTATTATCAATTTATACCTGTTTGTAATTTGCGAAATGTGAAAAACACTTTTACCTGATCAAGACAATGGACTCACGGCAGTTGTGAACGGTGAATAGGGGATTTACTCCTTCTAGTCACCTGTTCCTATCTCTAGTGTGTCCATAGGTCCGTGTTCGTTCGTTATGTTTGTCTTTACATTACATATATGTCATTTAGGTCTAATTGCACTGACATTTTCATTTTTAACTAAATATGAAATAAGGAATAGAGGTGTCAAGGACGTTTAGAATCGGTGGTTGTTTTATACGGCATGTAAAATTTAGTAGAAGCTAGGGAGATGTTATTGAGTCTTTTTTCCAACTTAGTTCTCAACATAAGCCATAGATAAAGAAGAAAAGTTGTTAATACAAATTGCATGTGTCGTCCCTTTCTTTTTTTATATGCATACGATACACCTTTTTAAAAACGACGAAAAATGCGGATTTTGGTAGTGAACTTTATTTAAATCATTTCAGGTGGGTTCATTTACATAATTTGTTATTCGGGACCAAATAATACAATATAGTTCCTTATCTAACAACCAAATCCCTGTGGTAATAACGCCATCACATTACATATCAACTCATGATTTATAGCCTCTCCCCTGAAAAGGGAATTTCAAGAGCTCAAAATAGAAGAAATATAATCGTCTACAGCAATCCTTTTTCCTCTTTATGTTAAATATATCAAGTTTCTGGGATATTCCAAAGGGTCATGTAAGTTAGTGCTGCACTTTTTTTTATCTAATTACAAGATATATCTTGTAATTTATAGACTACCACCGTACCAAAACAAGATTAAAAAACTACACAAAGAAAAATCGAGTAAATCTGAATATGGTAAGGATAGTTTTTTTATGATTGATCCGTCATGTCCCTGGAGTTTCAGATAATAAAGATTTAGGTTAAATGTGATTACAATAAGGACTATATCTTTTAATTGATAGACTATTTCCTTCCTGCGCAATTCAAGGAAGAAGAAATGCCTATATCTACACGTGGTAAGAACTTTAATGTAGCATCGGCCCTATCTTCCAGATAGGCGTATCATGTAAAGCATTTGACTCAATGGTATGTCATATTGGTAAACTAAATTGTTATAACGACCATAGAATTAACAAAAAGCCGCCTTTAAACGTGACTGTTGAAACCCCTGCAACAACTTGTCTGTAAGTAGCCTGTCCAATGTGTCGATTCAATATATCCCAGCGAACTAGAAATGGGAGACAACACAGATGCTCCATGTCTGCTTTGTGTTTGGATAGTTAACATTAACGGCAAACTAACTACTCAATTTCATGACAAACGGGATGATTTCAGCTTCTCCATCGTCGACTTCTCATATTTATGTAGCAATATTCCATCATCACCTACATATACTGTGTTTGTCTCTCGGCCTGTTCGAAACGCGGGATCTTGTTCTGCGTGTGATCAGTATATCAATCGAGGAAAGCTACTTACAGACAAGTTCTTGTTGCTGGGATTTCACAGTCACGTTTTCAAGGCACAATACTTCGTAAGTTCTATGGTCTTTTAATATTTTGTTTACCGGTATGCCTACATGGGTCAAATGCTGTCTGGTGTGCTTTCGTGGCTATTGTTTAAGCTTTTTTCACACACTGATTTGCCGTACGGATTGTTGCGTTTAACTGGTCAAGACTATGGGCTCACGGCGGGTGTGGACCGGTGAACAGGGAATGCTTACTCCTGCTATACACCTGATTCCCACTCCCTGGTGTGTCTCAGGGTCCCGTGTATGCCCCAACTTTCGTGTTTGATTATATTTGGGACTTGCGGGAATGATCCCTGTTTGTCACCTATGCCTTTATATCCTGTCTTAGCTTTCGTCAGAGGCCCGTGTTGCCATACACTGACTGTGTATATATGTGGGATTTTTTATAGTTATGATGACATATAACACAATGTTAACTTCGCCAATCTACATTCCTTGCCCAAATAAATTTCCAATTCAATTCATATTTTGACTGTACAAGAATGGAAACAAGGGGATGAATATAAATAAAGAAATGTAATTATACGTATATTGAATTCACTACAGAGACACGTATGCAGTCATATTTTTTGCACTAAAGAGAACTTTTAGCTTCTACATAAAAAGAAATTTGTAGCGGTGGCCTTTAATTCGACATTTCGATAAACTAACGACGTTTTATATATTAATTGCAATGGTTTTCATTGATATTGCGATTCATTATATCTTAGCGAACTAGAAATAAGTAATACCGCAGAGTATTCCATGTCTGCTTTGTACTTGGATGTTTTATTGAACATAGACATTAACAGCAAAGTAACAACTTAATTCTATGACAGATGAGACGGTTTCAGCTTATTCATCGTGAAGTTCCCAAATTTATGTCGCAATATTCCAACATCGCCTGCATATGATGTGTATGTCTCTCTATTTATTCGAGCAAGAGCTTGTTTGATGTAAGATCACATTTTTAATAGAGATAGCTACTTACAAACAAATTATTTTTGCTCGGCTATCAACAGTCACGTTTAAAGGCAGCAATTTGCAAATTCCATAGTCGCTATAACGACTCAGTTTGCCAATACCATAGGGTCAAATGTTGTTCAGTAAGATTCAGTTTCAGATCACTTTGTGTTTAATACGGCATATAGAATTAAGTAGACGATAGGATGATATCATTGAGACTTTTTCGAACCTAGTTACCACTGGTAGACAAAGGGGATACATTGTTAAAAACAAGCCGTGAATCGAGAGCCCCCGCCCCGAAATCCAAGATGTCGAGTGTCGACCCTTTACTATTTATGTACATACGATACACATTTTTACGACGAAAAATGCGGATTTTGGTGGTGAATTTTAATCAATTTTTAAGGATGGGTTTTATTTACACAATTTGTTATTCGGGAGCACATAATACAAGAATTCCTTATCTGACAACCGAGCTCTGTGGTAATAACGCTATTTATAGGTTATAGACTTTGTATGGCGAAAATATGACGACCGAGTTTTTTGTGTGCGTACACGGACCGCGAGCTTGCGAAAGGTCCGTTCGCCGACAAAAAACGATGGTCGTCAATTTTTTTCCCATAAAAAGTTTATACCTTTTATTATAATTTCAGATTTCATTTAATTAAATTTAAAGTTTGTTGACGTTTCAACAACGTAACTGTCAAGAAACGTGCTCTATTATGATGTCAGCAATCAATTTTCCAAATTTTGTTCCCAATTGCTGACGTCAGCGGTTGCGAGCCGAAAAGTTTCCGGCGCATATATCCGGGTGATATTGGCCTGCAACCTTCTAAAGAAAAAAGAGGAGATGAAATTGAAAGTATATAATAACACATTATTATCAACTCTTTCTGAATTAAGGCTCTCCCTGAAAAAGGAATTCCAAGCACACGCACTAAGAATACGAAAAACGAATCCTCTAGATTTCTACGTTACTCTTTAATGTTAAATATATCTTGTTCAACGGAGTTCTACAGGGTCATGTTAAGCAGCGCTGCACTCTTATATAATATTACAAAATATATCTTGTATTTATCAGACTACACTAATATCGAAAAACAAAGGGATTACTACAAGAAGAAAATGATCTAAATAATCTACATGTAAGGATATTGTTTTTCTATATATTTAATCTGTCATGTCGCGCTGGGTTTCAGGTTTTAGGTTGAAAATGTCTGATTACACTGAAGACTATACTTCGCTTTATGACTATACCACTACAAAGGGAGAACAATTGATCGGAAAAAGAATGTGTCTTTCTATGCGACTTGTAAGAACTTCTTTCATTATTACATTTAATGCCCTTAATTTCAGATAGGCGATCAATGTAATCTAAGCGTGCACATTTGTAACGCATTTTACTGCCATAAAATTGTGACTGAAACACAAATATTGCAAAAACTTACATTTCTCCATAAAATTGTGAATGAAACAACAAATATTGCAAAAAACTTCACAATGGTCTGAAGAAATTTCAAGAGTTTAATTGAAAACTCTTGAATTGAGTTCAACATTCGTAGCTCAAGAAAACTTATTTGGTTACCTGAAAAAGCTAACCCTACCTTATTTTGTTACTAGAACTCTATGCTTACCAAACAACCGGTTGGGGTTTTTTTGTTGTTGTTTTTTTTTTTTTCTTTTTTTTGGTCACTGGAGAGTAGTCTTATTTCTTCATAACTTTTTTGTCGAAGAAGTAGCTAACGAAAGGTTTTTGTCCCCCCAGAAGGTACCTTATCCATGAATATTTTGTTACCAAGTATGTTTTAAGAAATCATAAGCTTTACAGAGAAGCTTAATTCGGAGCATCACTTATGGTGTGTATATTCTCAGTTGATTAGATACGCAAGAGCATGTTCATGTGTTAAGCTTTTAAAGCGAGACTAACTAAAAAGTTAATGGTGGTGTCCAGGGGTCCGTGATTGCCCACTGTTGTTTTTGTATTATATTTAGGACTTTACGAGATTGTCACGTTCGTGATCTTTGCCTTTCACACTGTTGCAGGGTTATAACGATTCTCGTTTAAAAGTCATTATTTTTGGCAAAATTCTAAGCGGTCCGTTAATCGATGACCTTGTTTGTGGCGAGTACATTATTACTTAGCATATGTTGAACTGAATTTGTTTCATACCCTCTGCTTAGAACTGTCATTTTCTGTACTAGATTTGACAGGCTGGTAATCCTCGTTTACCTTGTTCGACTACAGGCTCAGGGCGGGTGTGGGATCGTCAGCAGAAGGATACTTACTCCTCCATGACACCTACCCTGTCTTCGCTTTTGTACGAGGTTTCGTGTTGCCTACACTCGACTTTGTATATCTGTTTTGGGACTATGGATTCGTCTAACACATGTTTAATTCGCCATTTTTTTTTTTTTTTTTGGAAGTTCCCATTTGTGCAAAAAATAATATATTCTCAAATTCTCGAGTGGATTTGGCAGCTAAACTTTATTACATTAAATATAAAAATTTTGTGGTTTATAAGACCCGTTCCAGACACCAATTTTACATTGTAAGAATTGTTTTTTTCTAATTTACAATGCTGAATCAACATGATACTTGCGTACCAGTAGATCGAGCAGGAATTGGTACCATAATCGTTATTGTCGCTCCAGAAAGTACATGTAGTTGATTCCTAACCTTAATTTTGTCACAGACAAATTGCTTATCCGTGACCTTATTTGTTACCATAAACGTAATTTTGCTGCAGCCTTACTTTATTACCTGAAATTCAGTTTTAAACAACTTGTCAAATTTAAAGAATATTGATCAACTTTATTGAACTTTAACAACGTGTACTTCATTTTCACAACTACAGTGCAGACCACAAAATAGTTACGGGGCCCCGTGGACCGAAAAGTCCGCTTAAGCGTGGGCCTAGACAAAAAGTCTGCACCTTCGAAGTTACGATTTATGCTCGCCGTTTTGAATCCGAGAGCCCTCCGCGTCGCGCGGTGTAAATTTTGTGTCTCGGTGTGTTTGCAGCGGTGGTCCAGCAGGGGATACAAATCTTAATTAATACATGCATTCTACGTTGTTTCAATTGTTGAAACAAATGTGCAAAGTGAGAGACACTGCGATGTTGATTGTATCCACAGTAGTGAAAAAGAGCGAGCGGGAAAACGAGACCTAAGAGTAACGGAGCAACGCGTATGAGGAATTATTCAAGCGAGCCAACTGCCTTGAAAAAGTAGATGCTGGAGGGTTAATCACAATGAATCTCGTTTAAGTCAAACATTCCAAAATTCTTACGGTCGCTGATAATGACCTTTTAATGCGATTATCAAATTATCACTAATCAGTGGCGTATCCAGATTTTTGTCGATGGGGGTGGTGGGGGGTGGGGGTCCTTTGAAAAAGTGGGCCTGCCTTTACGTCTTTCGCTAGAGACTAAGGGTGAAGACTCTATTCGGGGCGAAAGCCACGGAAAGCTCAAGGGCTTTTAAAAAGTTTATCTGTATGGGTTCATTTAGCTACAGATCTAATACACTCATGATCAATTTTGGTCTCTGCTAAATTCGG
>CAJDSM010021726.1:0-11913 GCA_903981925.1 Ostrea lurida
TCTCAACGGGACGAAAAACAAACAAGTATAGTAATCAATCAACCAATCACAGTTTTTTAGGCTAATATATTTCCACCACGTTGCTTGAAACTTGTGTTGTGCACTTCACAAGTATGCAGTAGACTATATTCAAACTATGGTAGTTATGCAGCAACAAAGACGCCTAAGGTTTGTATTTGACGGATGAGACCAGCAATGCTAAATTCAAATTTAGAAGAAATTACTTAGTCTCCACTTTTCTAATTCAATGGAGAGTGAACATATAATGCAATTAAAGAAATTTCCAATGAATTTAGGCGAAAGTCTAGTGTCATCGTCCGAATCCTCTCCAACGACAAAAGTGACGATGACAACGACCAAGGGGAGCATGGCGTCAACAACGCAGAGGGTTGAAACCACTGAATCATCAGCATTAATGGGTAAATATGTAATCTCTTTACAATCTGCAATGTTTATATTAAGCATATATTGAATCATTTTTTATATTAATGTAAAAATATGGTTAACACATCTGTTATCAAGCGTAAACTGTACCAAGATATATTATATCGTATAACCTTGGTCAAAATTAGAATCATTCCCATATAATTATACCCCCGCAAACGAAGTTGGGGGAGGGGGGGGTATATAGGTTTCATCCTGTCTGTCTGGCTGTCCGTCCGAAATATGTTGTCCACAACTCCTCCTAAATGGCTCGCAGGATTTTCATGAAACTTTTTGGAGCTATAGATTGCATAATGGAGATGTGCATATTGTAATTTTTTTAATTTTGGACAATTTATGTACAAGATATCGAATATGGAACGTTTGCCTTATTGAACTTCGCATTTTCACAACATATGCCTCATGCTTGTCCGCAACTCCTCTAAAATGATCTGCAGATTTTTATGAATACTTCGGGGAGTGTTCTTTAGATTAACATAATGGAGATGTTCACTATTGTCAGGAATTTATTTGACAATTCATTACAAGGATGTGAACGTTGGACTTAGGCATTTTACACCAATTGTATGCACCGTTTGGCGTTGTCCGCAACGCGTCCTAAACAAATATACTATGAGTACCTATTGATTAGACAACTTCTTTCCCGGGGGGGGGGGGGCAGTTACTATATACCCGAAGATAGGGATGTGCCGCGGGAATACGTTAGCCTTTTTCCACTAGAGATAATATGACAAGGTATAGAAACAGCATGAAATATATGATAAGTAATGTTTACTCAATAATGAATGGCCTTTCTAATGTGAATCCAGCCTTGTGGCACAGTTCTTGTTGTCATATCGGAAAAGGTCACCCATTTGAACAGGAAAAAATTATTGATGCGACATAAGGTATACAATTCCTCCAAATCTAAAATATATTTGTGGCGAATGCAAGTCTGAAGATGCGAAAGAGTGGGTGGGGTCCTGCAATGTCAGCGTGGGCAATCTACCCTGGGTTCACCATATGAGAATTAACGAAAATATATAAAGAAGACACTCCCCGATCGAATTTCGGCCACCAAGTTCGCCCCTACCCACAGCGACATACCGCCTTCCTGGTCCTTAAATCCTGAAAAAATCTGTGTTCATTAATTTTATTGTGAGCCCTGCAATAGTGCAATACATTGAAAAGATGCTTTCAAATGTCTTACATGAACACTATCTACAATCCCCCCCCACCGTCAAAACCCCCTTACCCAGGATCACGAAATTTACATCATTATGTGTTTAAGTACCAGGGATCCTTCCCGCTAACGATACCAGTTACACCTTATGCGAATTTTATCAGATATGACTCATTCTAGCATTAACGATTATGCGATTGGAGAATCGTGGTATAAAACGCTGATGAAGAATAAATAAAGAATATTTTTGCCACGAGGTCGGCCGCAAGGAATATTTTAACGTTGCAGTAACAAAGTCACAGTAATTTACGGACACCGTTCAATGGCATTGTGACGTCACTCTAGTACGTCATAAAGAGGCGCAAGTTAGAATTGTATTAAAATAATTTTAACATTCACATTCTGCGCAACCAACAATATAGCTCTGGCCCGCCGAAAGGTACAAACATTGAGAAGACCTGTAAATTACATATGACAACAATATGCCCTTGTCCCAAAGATGCTGCATCCCAAATTATTTTTGTCGTAAAGAATATTCTAGACCAGCTGGGTTATCAAAGAAATGAAGTGTTTACATAAAAGTTTCATAGTGTCCACACACGGAACATTCGTAGACGAACAGTATGACGTTCTCTTCACAGATGACCATGTGGTACACATCGGGACCTCGCCGGCGTGTAGCGGCAGTAGTGTAGCTATTCTATGCTTTCCTACTGTTCAGCTACAGGATAAAATAAATTACGTATACGCACACATAGAGTAACAACTCCGATCTCTATACAATCTATGCGAAAGATTATTTCAGACACGATAATGATAGAAAAGCAATTGAGAAGAGTAAGAATTAAATATTTTCATCCCATCATTACTTTAACCTCACGATAAATATATTAAAAATAATAACATTTACTCGTTTTAATAGGTAAATAAAGAATACTACACTTTACAAGATTTATTATTGATTATTTACATGTTTACGCAAGCTGAAACGATTATTTTTTGTCCGTAATTTTATGAAACTATTTTATATATACAAAGTAACCTCAATGATCGACTGCGTTGCAAACGTAAATATCGGTATCACATTGTAAAATGATGTAGTCTACTCAAGTTTAAAAATAACAATAAAACCGCACTTTTACCCCGCATTCTAATGCAACGATACATCGCAACGTCTATAGGGCGTGTACATCCAATGTCTATATTACCATTAGGAACCAAAGCAGTTATGCTCGATCTCGCACAGGATCGTGCCCATGACTATGTGCAGTGCAGAGGTTGTGCGTGAGACGCTTTTTAGGCGAGAAGTTACTTTTAAAAAGCAATCCTGCTCAGTAGTGATATCTCAGACGTTGATATTTACTTGCTAATAATAAATATGGCTCTAATAATTTTATGATCAGGGTTTCATACCCATGTGTTACCCCCTCCTATCCCCGGGACGGCCTGCAATACAGAGATTATAATTAGCATACGTAAATTCGAATACACGTATAAGCTGTCTTGCGTCGAAAACTGCATTATAAGCACTTCAATCTTTAGACATAGTCTGACGGACTGGGTATATTGACTTGTAGACACTAAGTACATATTCAATCAAAAGTTAAATAATAATTTCTATACAATATTTGTGTTTTAAAATTTATAGGTCTCGCATGCACAGACAATCATACTAAATGGTTATTTTCATGTCCAGACGCGTGCACCAAAAAGATCGAATAAACTTGTGTAATTAATTACTGACTAATATGCAATCTTAAGATAGAATGCTTATGTCCTATCCTTAGTTGATGGAAATGCAGAACAATTTACTTTGTGCAGCATGCAGCAATAATTCTCGGACATTATATAAAAAAGATTAATAGAATTTACAATGAATCTATTGCTGAAAACCAAACCTGGTGCCATGTGAACAAATCAAGAGCGGAATGTATGATAATTTGTTGGCACGGCTCATGTATATAGTGACCCTGTGTCATTATGCTATAACACATTTCCCCACAGCGCCCATACACTCATGCATAAAAATTGAATAGAACAAGCCAAAAATCCTGCTAGATAAATAGTAATAACTTTAAATTATGGTATTGAATAAAAGAATTTAGTAAATTATGGGGCCGATTTGTGGCCTTAGAGCCCCTAGCTCTTTGAACGTCATAATGAGATATACAACACTTTCAATTCTTCGCTATGTAAACAAAGCTCATGTCATGTTTTTTTTATATTTCTAAAAATATGACAATATGTGATTTTAAAAACTTTTATTGAGGAGTACACTTAATATAAAGCTGATGAGCTTTTGACTTTTAAAATAAGTTAATTAAAACGTCAACATATGATTTTCTTTTACACTACACGCGTGTTTGCGTAATCTATAATTATTTGTTAAATATTCGCGTGCGAATTCCCTTGAACATCTTTCTGGAGTTTTGCGCCTAGAAGGGAAACACGGTTTGCAAATAAATCGATATAAAGTCCGTGCATTCATTCATTAACAGTATTCAATGTATTGATACAGAAATAAACATTGGTTCTAGTGGAATGAAAATGAAATTATTGTTCGTTTGTTATTGCGATGCTGGAAGTTTGGATTTTTCACCGTAATTTTGCAAGGCAGTTTGGAGTTCATATTGACACTTTGGACAATTGCTTTTTGGAGACGATATCAGCAAACTGATATCTTTTGGGACCGTCAACGATTGGAACGCCCGACTGTGACGTCACATCGTTAAGACGCGTATATATGTACGTCAAATTTGCGCAATCGATTCCAACCGGGTTTTTTTTTTTACCGTTAGAAGCATTCCTGGACATCGGCGAAAAAGTCGTCGTACCGTATTTTAAAAGGAACAGATTGTGAGAGGATAACATTCGTTATCAGCATCCTGCTTATCCGTCCTGCTCTGCTCTGGTGTCACGATGTTGAAGTATACACAGACGAGATTTCATCTAGACAGCAGCGACTCCGAGGGTCATGTTAGCAGTGAGGGCTGTGTTAGCGTTGTACCACAACACATAGAAGAACCAGTCATTCACAATAACATGGCCAGCGTGACGTCATTCTGCAACAGAACAACGCGTTATCGCACAGCACACGCGTCGTTAGCGGGTCTTTGCCATAGGCATACCAATTTAGTACACTAGTGTATCACCATTCTACGTGTCATGTTTTCTGTTATTTTTGGTTTTCTTCATTACATAATGTAACATACCACCCGGTTGTCAGTGACTGCAGCAGCATAACTTGAATGCGTTTCCCTGAAATGTGATGTCACCGGATTTATCGCCTTTTCAACATGTCTGGGATAAAATGGAATGATTTCAGCGTCAATACTACGTTGGACGCTATGCATTGTTCTCTATTGCAAATGGAGTACCATTCCCCAGACATTTCTGCGTAACCACATTCAGTCAATGTGTCGAAGAATGCTTAGGTGCAAATAGCGGTCATACCCCTCCCCATGAGTTCAGTGGCTGTTCCTGCAAACCATAATGGACATAACCTGTGATTTGAATTGAAAAACAATGCATTATATGAAGTGATGATTTACAAGTAACAACTATGGATTACTCCGAAATGGGCTCGCGACCTAAGTATAGTAGCATTGGCATGAGAAACATTTCACACAACTCAAAAATGTTTACATTATGATAACATTTTGTATGGCCCTGGTAATCCAAAAAAGACTTTGTTTTATTCATTTGTGTAAGCTTCAGTTTCATTTCCTCCTACACCGGATATCTTGGCCTCCTACACCGGATATCCTAACCTGCTCAAACTTGAGCTAACTGAATTTGAAGACTTTAATGTTATTTTTATAGGGAACTGTTTATATAAGCATTTTTGCATTTACTTGTCTACCATGAAATTTCAATATTCCCGTTGTTCCACTATTCTCTTTCACGCACTAAATGATGAATCTACATGTAGATTGTCTTTTTTTTCTGGTTTTCTGTGACGGTAATTGATTTTCATAACTAATTGCATTGTACATATCAGGACCCAGTTGCAAGAAAATTAGTTAACAGGCGCGTAGCTCCCTATACGCCAACACGCACGTGCGTGCACATCGGAGAAAAAAAAACCCTCTTTTATCAATCAACAGAGCCGTAACCAGGAATTTCCATTGGGGGTGCACAAGACTTAGACGAGGGGTTTGAGGGTAGTTATATGCCCCCAGCTGGTCCTGGGCTTGCCTTGGTAGGGGGTCCCAGGGGGCAAAGCCCCCGGAAGCTGATAAGTTTTAGCATTTTCAATGGATATGGGTGCATGTCGCTTTAGGACCAGGACGGGCTCTTGTAGAGGGGTTCGCCCCATGATCCTTAGAGGTTTTAGCATTTTCATTTGGAAATAGGTGCCACTTTAGGTCCAGGACAGGCGTTTGCAGGGAGACCAGGGGGCGAAGCCCCCGTAAGCTTAAAGGTTTTAGCATTAAGGAATTGGATATAAGTGCCGCTTGAGGTCCAGGACAAACTCTTGTAGGGGGGTCCAGAGGGCGAAGCTTTGGAAGCTGAGAGGTTTTAGCATTTTCATTTAAAATAGGGGTGCACATGCTCTCTTAGGTTACGGCCTTGCCCTGCCGTAAAGCCACCTCTTCGAGGTGTGCAGGGTCGGTTCCCGACTCTGCGTGGAAATTATTGATAGCTAGCTACGCCCCTGGTTAAGTTTAACTGACAGTTAAAGTCTAGTTATTGCTATATAAATGTATGAGTTAATGGGAAGTTAACTTTCAGTTAATGTTAACTAACCTTCGTGCAACTGGGTCCAGGTTATTTGCTTTGCAAATTATTCGCTTTTCAGGTAGATCCGATTTCATAGTTAGATCGTGTCTGCTATTCTTTTCTCCAGATTTATTCCTAAATAAATTGGCGAAGTAAACAATGTGTTAAACATAATCATAATCCCCCAAAAACATATATACAAAGTCGATTGTAGGGCAACACGGACTTTCGACAAAGGCGAAGGCAGCATTAGGTGCCATGGAGGAGTAAGTGTCCTCTGCTGACCTGTCACACAATGTAGCCTGGGCAGGATGATACTACAATGTAGAATGAACAGCATGATACTACAATGTAGAATGCATACAAAAAGGCGAAGTTAACATTGAAGTAAACATTGTGTCAACGTACATCATAAGTCCAAAAAATATATACAAAATCGATGTAGGCAACACGGACCTCCGACCAAAAGCGAAGGTAGGGATCAGGTGCCATGGAGGAGTAAGGCATCCTCTGCTGACCGGTCACACCCGCCGTGACCCCTAGTCGAAATAAAGTAAACGGGATTCCCGTAGGTCAAATCTAGTAGGAAAATGACAGTCTAACAAAGGGTATGAAACAATCTCAGTCAACATATGACTTACGTGATAATTTCGTTAATCCGCAACAAGGTCATCTATATGCGACCGTAAGAATTTACGAAAATGATGACTCTTAAACGAATTCGTTATAACCCTGCTCAGATACTGATCTGTGGTGTGTTAGTAAGTTGACCTCTCTACTAAAAGTGTTATACGCATGCATTGCTCTAGGCGTATCGAATCAACTGGGAAATATACACACCATAAGCAGGCGATAGTGGTATTATTGATACATAGGAAAAGGAAAGCATTGACGATGCCAAAGTTAAAAGTCGATCAGCTTATCATATTAATGTAGTTGTCACGTCTGCCATTAGAGTCAATGTGAAGTTAAAATATCCAAATATGAAGGCAGATATGTCAGATTCTGTGTTGTCCTTTATATTCGATGTTCTTCGGGATATATCAAATGGACATATGATTGTATGTCTCTCAACTTAGTTCGATACGAAAGAGCTTGTTTCTGCGTACGATCAGTTTTTTGAATCGAAGCAAGCGACTTACTAGACAAGTGTTGTCTTGCAAGGGTTTCAGCAATTCATGTTTAAAGCACATTTTGTAAATTCTATGGTTCGTTATAACAATTTAGTTTTACCAATATGACAAATGCTGTCTTGATGTTTTCATAAATCATGGATAGGCCGTAATTCACACACTGATTTGACTACGGAGGTGTTTCCGTTTACCTGATCAAGCTATGGCTCACGGCGGGTGTGACCGGTCAACAGGGATGGCTACTCACTCCTAGGCACCTGATCCCGCCTCTGGTATGTCCAAGGGTCCGTGTTGCCCAATTCTGTTTCTGTATTCATTTAGGACTTACGCAGATGATCACTATCGTTATCTTTGCCTTTACATTATACTCACAATGTAAATGGACAGGATGATACTACAGGGTAGAATGGACAGGATGATTACTACATGTAGCCTGGACAGGATGATACTACAGTGTAGAATGGACAGGATGATTACTACAGTGTAGAATGACAGGGTATACAAACAGTTTAGAGATGGACAGATAGATACTACAGTGTAGAATGGACAGGATGATACTACAATGTAGAATGGACAGATGCATACTACAGTGTAGATGGGACAGATGATTACTACAGTGTAGATGGACAGGATGATACTACAGTGTAGAATGACAGGATGGATACTACAGTTGTAAGGAATGGACAGGATTGATACTTACAGTGTAGAATGACAGGGATGATACTACAGTGTAGAATGACAGGATTATACTACAATGTAGTAATGGACAGATGATACTACAGGTAGAATCGGACAGGATGATACTACAGGTAGAATGGACAGGATGATACTACAATGTAGAAGGACAGGATGATACTACAGTGTAGCATGGAAGATGATACTACAGGTAGAATGGACAGGATTTTGATACTACAATGTTAGAGATGGACAGGATGATACTACAGTGTAGACATGGACAGGATGATACTACAGTGTAGAATGGACAGGTGTATGACAACAATGTAGAAATGAAACAGGCAGTGATACTTACAATGAGGAATGGACAGAGATACTACAGTGTAAATGGACAGATGATCACTACAGTGTAGAATTGGACAGGATGATACTACAATGATAGAATGGACAGGATAGATACTACTAATGATAGAATGGACAGGATGATACTACAGATGTAGAATGGACAGGATGATACTACAATGTAGAATGGACAGGATGATACTACAGTCGTAGAATGGACAGGATATACTGACAGTTAAGAAATGGACAGGATGAACTACAGTGTAGATATGGACAGGATGATACTACAATGTAGAATGGACAGATGAATACTACAGTGTAGAATGGACAGGATTGATACTACAAGTAGAAATAATGTGACAGGATGATACGTACAGTGTAGAATAGACAGGATGATACTACAGTGAGAATGGACAGGATGATACTACAGTGTAGAATGGACCAGGAAGATATACAATGATAGAAATGGACAGGATGATACTACAGTGTAGACATGGACAGGATGATACTACAGTGTAGAATGGACAGGATGAACTACAGTGTAGAATGGACAGGATGATACTACAGAATTAGAATGGACAGGATGATACTACAGGTAGAATGGCAGGATTGAACTACAGTGTATTAATGGACAGGATATACTACAGTGTAGCCTGGAACAGGATGATACTACAGTGTAAATGACAGGGAATGAACTACAGTTGTAGAATGGACAGGATGATACTACAATGTAGAATGGACAGGATGATACTACAATGTAGAAATGGACAGGATTGATATACAGTAGAATGGACAGGATGATACTTACAATGTAGAATGGAACAGGATTAACTACATGTGTAGAATGGACACGGATGATACTACATGGTAGAATGGACAGGATCGATACTACAATGTAGAATGGGACAGGATGATACTACAGTGTAGTATGGACAGGATACTACAGTGTAGAATGGACAGGTGAATACTACAATGTAGCCTGGACAGATGAATACTACAGTGTTAGGAATGGACAGGATGATACTACAGTGTAGAATGGACAGGATGATACTTACAGTGTAGAATGACAGGATGATACTACAAGTTAGCAAGGACAGGATGATACTACAATGTTAGAATGGGACAGGATGATACTACAGTGTAGATGGGACAGGATGATACTACAGTGTAGAAATGGACAGGATGTACTACAGTGTAGAATGGGACGGATGATACTACAGTGTAAGAATGGACAGGATTGATACTACAATGTAGAATGGGACAGGATGATACTACAGTGTAGAATGGAAACAGAGAATAGATACTACAATAGAATGAGACAGGATTGATACTACAGTGCTAGAATGGAAGGATGATACTACAGTGTAGAATGACAGGAGTGAATACATACAGTGTAGAATGGACAGGATATACACAGTGTACGAATGGACAGGATGATACTACAGTGTAGAATGACAGGATGATAACGTACAATGTGAAATGACAGGATGATACTACAGTGTAGAATGGAAGGAATGATACTACAATGTAGAATGGACAGGATGATTACTACAGTGTAGAATGGACAGGATGATACTACAATGTAGATATGGAACAGGATGAGTACTACAATGTAGAATGGACAGGATGATACTACAGTGTAGTATGGACAGGATGAATACTACAAGTGTTAGAATGGGACAGATGATACTACCAATGTAGCCGGACAGGTGATACTACAGTGTAGAAGGACAGGATGGATACTACAGTGTAGAAATGGACAGGATGATACATACAGTGTAGAATGGACAGGAGATACTTACAGTGTAGAATGGACAGGATATACTTACAATGTAGAAATGACCAGATGATACTACAGTGTAGAATGGACAGGATGATACTACAGTGTAGAATGGACAGGTGATACTACAGTGTGAATGGACAGATATACTACAATGTAGAATGGACAGGATGATAACTACAGTTGTAGAATGACAGGATGATACTACAATGTAGAATGGACAGGATGATACTACAGTGTAGAATGGACAGGATGATACTTACAGTGTAGAATGGACAGGATGATACTACAGTGTGAAATGACACGGGATGATACAACAGTGTAGAATGGAAGGATTATGACTACAATGTAGAAGGACAGAGATGATACTACAGTGGAGAATGGACAGATAGATACTACAGTGTAGAAATGGACGGATGATACTACAATGTAGAATGGACAGGGATGATACTTACAGTGTAGAATGGACAGGATGATACCTACAGTGAGAAATGGACAGGATGATACTACAGTGTAGAATGGACAGGATGATACTACAGTGTAGAATGAAGATGATACTACAATGTAGAATGCGACAGGATGATACTACAGTGTAGAATGGACAGGATGAGTACTACAATGTAGAATGGACAGGATGAATACTACAGTGTAGAATTGGGACAGGATGAACTACAATGTAGAATGGACAGGATGATACTACAGTGTAGAATGGACAGGATCTACTAACAAATGTAAATGGACAGGATGATACTACAGTTAGAAATGACAGGATGGATACTACAGTGTAGAATGGACAGGATGATAGTACAGTGTAAAGGCCGTGGACAGGATGATACTATAATGTAGAATGACAGGATGATACTACAGCGTTAGAATGGACAGGATTACTACAGTGTAAATGGACAGGATGATTACTACAATGATAGAATGGACAGGATGATACTACAGTGTAGAATGGACAGGACTGATACTACAATGTAATGACAGATGATACTACAGTGTAGAGTGGACAGGATGATACTACAATGTAAATGGACAGGATGATTATCTACAGTGTAGAATGGACAGGATGATACTACAGTGTAGAATGGAACAGGGATGATACTACAGTGTGAAATGGACAGGATGATACTACAGTGTAGAAGAACAGGATGATACTACAGTGGTAGAATGGACAGGATGATACTACAGTGTAGACATGGAACAGGGATGATAGCTTACAGTGTAGAATGACAGGATGATACTACAGTGTTAGATGGACAGGATGATACTACAGTGTAGAATGGACAGGATGGATACCTAACATATGTAGAATGAACAGGATATACTAACAGTGTAGAATGAAGCGATCGATACTTCACAATGTAGATGGACAGGATGATACTTACAGTGTAGAATGGACAGGAGTACTACAGTGTAGAATGGACAGGATGATACTACAGTGTAGAATGGACAGGTGATACTACAGTTGTAAATGACAAGAATACTACAGTGGTAGAATGGACAGGATGATACTACATTTGTAGAATGAACAGGATCGATACTACAGTTAGACCATGGACAGGATGATACTACAGTGTAGAATGGACAGATTGATACTACAGTGTAGAATGGAGCAGGATGATACTACAGTGTAGAATGGAACAGGATGATAC
>CAJDSM010021727.1:10889-24066 GCA_903981925.1 Ostrea lurida
ATAGATATAAATATACAGTGATCAGATTTCTGCAGTTTTCCTTCCTTCAGGTAAAATCGAAGCCAAATCAAGCTTTGAAATGTTTTCATTTCCATTTATTGATATAATGATGGTCTGCAGAGGCAATCTAAAATTAATCTGTACTGCATGTGGTACACAGTAGTGAAATTAGATTTATCTTGACGAGTAAAAAATGGAAATGGTGAAGTACCGGGCAGGCAGATAAAGGGTGCGATCTTCCATTTTTCTATTTGAAAAAAACCCCTAATAAAAGTTCGAATTCCTCACATTAAAACCACATAAAGCTGCAATTTGAGTCACAACCGAACACACGCATTGTGAAGTTTATCAAGCGATAAAATGTTTTATAACTGAACAACTTTATTGGAAACATTCTTAGAAACTTGGTTTGGATCAATTAAGAGCATTGCTACAGAAGCGTGCCCTTTTCTATTTTGCAAAGGAAATGAAACGGGAGGAGATAAAGATGACCAATAAAGCATTGGAAATGTTAAAACACAGTTTCTACTAACTCAGTTGTAATCATCAACCTTACACTTTATGAACTGCATTTGAGAGCCACATTTAAGCACAACTATTATTTGTTTCAATATACAGCATTTCTCTGTAAAATTGATACTCACCACAATAATCGAGATGGTGCAGATTATATAATAGGAAAATGAGACCAAATAGCGATTTACGTCTCTAGAATTCCGATTCGGTTCTAAAACGACTATAAACCTGACAACGATCACCTACACCTCGTCTAGGCATTTCTTTTTCAGATTCCATTATCACCTGAAGCTTATGTCTGTGGGGTTGTCACGTATTGTCGTAATTACGAGATGAAATCTGATGACACATAAACATTTTCAAGAAAATAGTCTATGCAAGGGCATATGAAAATCAATCTAAAGAGGTCTAGGGTGAGTTTAAGTGATGTCAATTTCTTGGGAAGTGTATTTTGACTTCTACATTGAAAGAGAATCGGAAATTAAAAAGAAGAAATTGGGTTTTATAGCTTGTTCTTCAGCTAGTGTTTTAAAACATAACCTTTTGCACTTAAATTTACTCAAGATTTATTCATTTAAACTCATTCGTCTTTGGTGTAACAAAACATAAGGATATTAGATCAATCATTACCATGAAAGAATACATAATAATGTTTCTCACAATACGATAATAAAAAATATTAATTACTTGTAAATGAAATAAATAATGACCTTTCTGCACTTGATATACGGAAAAACTCACGATATTGAATTTCAGAGTTAAAAAAGTACATTTTAGGAGTGAACTCAATTTCTTAAAATTCGTGTAATATTCAGAGTCTTGTCTCATAATGGAACTTTAAAAAGTAAAGGTTTTCGGTCAAATTTTTAAAATATTGGCCAAAATACTGATTTTTTGCACAAAATTTCGAGTAAATTGAATTGGACTTTTTAAAGAATATGTATTCTGTTTGGAAAAATACCTCAACAAAATTAATAAATAACAATATTTGAACTAGTTCCAAGTCTCATCTGCTTGTATCATTAATTTTAAAACTGTAATATACGAATAGGGGTATAAAAATAGAAGGTATATTGGATGAAATAGAAACTGTAAAATCATGCTTTTTGATTAATCAATCCTTCCGCCACAAAATATAGTCCCTACCAAACCCTTTCAAAATCTGAATTGACACAAAATTTTTCAACTGGACAGGGTTCAGTTGTAAATGTGTAATATATTTGCACCGATGGAGTCAGTATTGAACCAGTAAATACTTAGTGATAGCGTCCTGCGCAGTTGTTCTCAAAAGCTCAGCCTACAACATCCTTAAAACGTTTCATGTAGTTTTTTTTCCTTCTGACGAGCATATTCATTACAGACGTGTATGTTTTATATTCCTTTTCCGCATTTTAAAGGGGCATGGACACGTTCTGAGCTAAAAATGTTCATATTTAGATTTCCATTTTAATGTTTACAATGCTCACTTAGGGTATTTGTAATGGTCAGTAAAAAATTTGAACTTCATTTGTTGAGTTACAGTGGATACAGCACTTTACAATTCTTCACTATGTAAACAAGGCTCGAGCCTTGCTTTTGTTTACATAGAGATTGCTTCACAGAAAATACTATGTTTAAAACAAATGAGATGTGAAAATCACTTAGAACTGTTTTAATTGTGTTCAGAATGAACTTGCAATAGAAAAAATTCTGCTTTAAACGGAACGTATTACTAGCAAATTCAATGTAAGGTTGGAAATCAAAGAACAGTGCTTGGTATTCTTGGTAGTGAGTGGAAAGCGTTCATGCTGCAATCCAAATTGGTAGTATTATTTTTCAGTCATGCACTTTAATTAAGAAATGCCTGTCAGTTTTTGAAAGTATATATAATATGATATATCTGGAGCTTCTTACCGACATTTAATGACTAAATATTTGAATGATTTTTCATTGACGAAATCGTTTTGTCGAATTTGCACTACAGACATCTCACCAAGTACCAAGGTATATTGTGATAGGGTGAAGATAACGAACAGTGATCAATCTCGAAAGTCCCAAACAGAATACAAAACAAGAGCTGTGCAAACCCGGGGTGCAAACACGGACCCCAGGATACACCAGGGGTGGGATCAGGTGCCTAGGACGAGTAAGCATCCCCTGTCGACCGGTCACACCCTCCGTGAGCCCATTGTCTAGATCAGGTGAACGAAGTAGTCCGTAGTCACAACCAGTGTATAAAAACGGCTTAACAATTGCTATGAAACACGTCAGACTGCATTTGACCCATTGGCAGCTTGTATTGGCAAACTAAATCGTTATAACGACCATAGACGTTGCGAAATCTTATACTTTCAGAAACCGACAGACATGTCTTATATTTACATGCAGTATGACTTTAGTGATAAGGCAATGTTTAGATAGAATATTTTTGTTAAATACAAAGAAAATCTAATTTGTACAAACTAAGTTTCAATGTCTGACACCCTCTTCTGCTTTTCGCTCTGTTTCTTCTCAATTGACTTGATATGGACAACTTTAGAATTAAACGTGCATGTGCACTTCGAAATTCCGTTTTAACATTTGCCTGGAATCCTTTAAGATTGAATTTAGATGGAGCTAGCGGAAGTTCGATCTTTGCATTGATAAAGATTGCGGAGCCTAATCTATATCAGTCAGTGAATTTCAATTTCTTATATCTTAATTCTGCGCTAAATACCGTATGAAAGAGTCCTGATGGAAGCATTCATAATATTTTTCCTACTTGATTTATAGAACCACGTTGTAAAATAGATCCCCCCCCCAAAAAAAAAAGACCAAAACATAAACAATTAACAAAAACTAAGGACTGAATATTATTTCATTGAGTTCCTGAAGATACAGTTAAGTTTTGTTTTTGGTAGATTTGTGCTGACTTCTCGCTGGTTTTTAAGTAATCTCATGTGTGGTTTATGATATCCAAATTATTCTTAATGAATTAGCTAATCTGATCCCAGCGTTCTCCAAATTAGGTTGTTATGTAGCCACAGCGGGTTTCATCTCTCCAAACCTCCCCCCCCCCCCTCTTTTCTCATCGTGCTGCCTTCGTTCTCTGATCATCTTTTCGCCACTCTTATTCAAGAGCTAATGCGTCTCTAAACTCGTGAATTGAATTGATATGTACATTTGTGTTGTCATCGTTTGAGTGGCGCGCATTTCCGGAAAGTTTATGTGTACCGCATCATCAATTACAAAAACTGCCGACCACATGTAGCGATAAATAGGTGTTCAATTGGTCTCTATGCTTCATTTACAAAAAAATTTAAAGGGTTCATTTGAATCTTCATTTTTGTGCCTTGTTCTAATTAAACCTAATGATGTGTTTATTCTGGGTCTGAGTTTTTACACTACTCGAAACTGAACGTCTTAATAGTTCCAATTCCGTAATGCTGCACTTTTCTGATGTCAAAGTTAGTATTATAAGCATTTATAACAGCTGTCCATTCTACGTCTAATTTTGAAATTACAAATGTACAATGTATCAATTATCATGGTTTTTATTAATCTTCTAAAACTGGCACTCCTGGGGAAAAAAACCCAGACTCTTAAGGGCAACGCATAGCAATTCCATCGCAATATGACCTTGACCTTTTGACATAGATAGGTTCTTTTCTATCCTCTAACCGGTAGCGTCAAACCTAAAACGTAAAATTATAGGTAGTGAGACTTCTACCTCCAAACTCTCGACAGAGTCGCAGGTATTTCGAATGAGACCATAAAAGGTATAATTATTATGTTCTAATTTTAAGGTTAGCTTTTTGTAGAGATATCAGAACTACGGCATTCTATGAAAAAGAGTTTACTGAATATGCATACAAAGAAAACAATGGTTGTAGTAAATAGTAATAAAATACAGCATGTCTCTTTCGGATACGAGCAGAGCTCGTATAGATATACTAACCATGTTAGTATCTTGAGTATTATCTTAATAGTACGAATTTAATGTACCCTTTCCATAATGGCGTATCCCAAAACGTTAAAGAGCCCTGCCTTAAAAACTATGCATGGGTCTAAATTTATGGTACTTCACTTATGTCGCCAACGTTTTCTTGAAGGGACGTAAAACAAAGAAACGATCGAAAATCTTCCCACTTATCTCTTCATCAAGGAAGAGACCGGAAGTAAATGTCTTTCCATACATGGTATCCACACTAGAACTGCTATATTTTTTACTATTCCATTTGATACTCTCCTGACTATCGTTGACGCTAGAATGCCATTGAAATCTGATTTACAACTTTGTTACAAAACACAGTAAATTGTTATCAAACCTCTAGAGAATTCTTATATTAATTACTATCTACAATCTATCTGTTAATAACATATTTCATAGGAACTATGGTGCTCTTGGGAATAAGTAAATGGGGCATGCACAAAGTTAAAGACGCGGTAATCTGGTAACTGTATACTTGGAGGAGATTCAGACAATGGTCTATATGCAGAAAAATCTGTTCATTGACTACGTTAGAAAATGGTAATTCTATTAACGTCAACGCACACTATATCCGATACTAGTATGTATAGGTGTTCAATTCATGTATACTTATTGGTTAACCTACAAAGAAGGTTATAAATAGTATAAGGAGCGTTTAATTTGCATTTTAAAAGGCAAGGCAATCAAAGACAGATCAAAGGTGCACGTAAACATGATCATATAACACCCCCCTTAGGTTTACAGAATAAATATTTGAGAAAAACAAAAACAAAAAACAAGATGTGTTCGTGAAACACTGATGTCACCGCATTACAGCAAAGTGGAACTGTAAGACAGTACTCAAATGTAAAGAAATTTTCATTTTGTTCCAAAAGAAAAATCGGGGGAGAATGTACATTCGCCATCGTGTCTGTCCGTCGTCCTTCCAAGCTGATTATCGTTTTTAAATACCTTTCAGAAATCGATACAATTTATTACCAATGATATTTCAATGCCATTTTGGAAAAGTCAAGGTCACTCAAAACGTTCTTTTATCATAATGATTACAAATATTCCTTGGGGTAGGGCACTTTTGGACCAAGGTCATTTTCAAAGGTCAAGTTCACTCAAAACATATACCTTCTATAATGAAAAACTGCCTTATATTGACGGTTTTAAACAAGTATTGATCCATATCCCACAAATTGATAACAGCATGAGAACTTCCACCTTATACATAATGGTTGGTTGTATATTGTGTACGTCCCTCTCAAGAATATTTCACTCATATGGAGACGTCACCATTGCCGGTGAAGGGCTACAAATTTAGCGCCTGTGCTCGGTGCTTATAATTAGGCCTTTGAGCAGGGAGGGATCTTTATCGTGCCACAACTGCTGTGACATGGGACCTCGGTTTTATGCGGTCTCATCCGAAGGACCGCCCCATTTAGTCGCCCCTTACGACAAAAATTCAGTGAAAGGTGACTCAAGGTCATTTTGTAAAGGTGAAAGTCACTCAGAATATACACCTTGTACATATGAAAATAAACCTGCATTCCAACAATATTGCAACAGTTAAATTGAACTTTTGCTCAAAGATCTCTAAGGTCATTCAGAAGATAAACTTCATATGAGGAGTTTTTTGAACAGGTATTGATCATACGTCGCACAAATAAGGAATAGGCAAATAGCTGACAGGCCAAGGTCACTGAAGTTTATTTTGTAAAGGTTGGGGGTCACTCAAGTTCATTTTTGTATAGGTTGAGGTTGCTTAACAAAAAGCTTATTCATATTAAAACCCTGTATATCAACAGTTATTGGTCATTGTGTAAGTCATTCGTCAGATGCAGTATTTCATTGGTCATGCAGATGCAGTTCGGGGGGCATCCATCAGTTTTACTGATATCCTCGTATTTAGAGGTCAAAAATCAAGGTCACAAGGTCAACAAACAATTGAAAGGTATTCTCGCACGAAATGCACATGCTTAATTCCAACATCGGACCAAAGTTATAAATGGAGTTTCAAAATTTATACGACTGATTGTTTTCGACCGATCAGTGCATGAAGATTCGCGTCTCTACTCATTTCGACTACGTGTGGCACTATAACTGGTTTCTATCATATACTGGAGTAACAATGGAATTACAGTAACATCCAATCCGAATAGTTTGGCATGCTCTAGAAGTTTAAATCAGAAACCACGTCTTTAATCACTATCGGCTACCGGTAGGCATACAAAGATGGCTGACAAAGTTTTCCCCCCGCAATGTTTTGAATTCTTAGACTATATAATAAGGCTTTCTTGGTCTATATGACAATTTAGCTGCCCGAGAAGTGAAATATATTTTCTGATTTTTTTTTATAGTCGTTAATTTTTGGCATCTATAAAATATCACAATAAATGACTGTGAAGCAAGTTTCACAATCAATGTATTATGATGCCACAAAGCATGTCTTCATATCCGATTCAATTTTTTCCAGTTCCTAAAAATTTAAAATAAGCAAAACGTTAGATATTTTTCAGACTTTTGTATAGGTGAATGTGCTTACTAATAGGATTATTTCACACCATTTATTTTTATCGAGAACTGTCTTCATATGTTTTATTTCCCACATAAACTATCCCCTTTATTTCTCTGCTTAAAATTAGAAGAAAAAAATGAACAGGACTTATTTATGCATGAAGTTAACGTAGTACTTCCTACAGCAAGAAAATAAATCGTGGAGAAAAATGGGGGGGGGGGGGGGGGTGTACACGATTATTTCTAATCTGTGAGAGGAGGCTTTGGAATTTGTGGATGGCGGTCTGTCTGATCACATCTTTGATTTTATTGGACGCTATTTTGTCGCTTTCAGAAATGCCAACTTTAGTTTTGTTTTAAGTGTTACTGGATGATATTTGTATAAATGCAGTACAATATGCACTTTTAAAATGAATTTCCATTACGCCTAGAGACAATTATTAAGCTATCTAATGACATTACTTTCGCTGTTTAATAAGCAATACATGTAGTTTTTAATTTCTAGTATAATCGTAAACAAAGAAGAATTGAATTAAAATTGTGGGTGTTCAAGATATTGGCCCATTTACTGAATGATCTCGAGTGCAAAATCGGGATAGCAGGTAAAGAAGAAATCAGAAACGACATATAATATGTTCACATAAGCGTTTCCATTCACGTAACAAATATTGCTGAATGTCTGAAGTTTGAACTGCTTACGTACTTGTGTTAACATTTAGGAGTGTTTTAATTTCTTTGCAAAGAATAAAGGATTTCATAACGATCAAAGTAAATAAAATACATATTGTCTACAGAGAACAAGCAGACGATGAAATAGATCGCGATGTCGTTCCATGCGATCTGGCTCCAACTTGTGCTGTTAAAAGCTAACGCACTTTGAAGTTCCATCGCCAGAAACTTTGAGAGAAAGATTATTTTTCATTCTTAAAATACACAGCTATGAGTGTTAAACAGTTCGAGAGGGCATCCCTAAATATTTACATGATCTGCTGAAACAAATGTTCCATTTTCATTAAACAAACGCGTATGGGTTATGTATATCTGTCCATCTATGGCGTAACCGAAGTGATTCGATCACTGACTGATTTTAACTCGGCTGGACAGCGAAAGTTGTTGTATTACTCTTTTTTGTTGGTTTTTTTTTTTTTTTTTGGTAATTAGTTTTGGGAATTTACGCAAAACTGTCAAAAACCGTTCAAGTATCGGAGAACTGAAACAGGTCGAAATGAGCCGCGCAAGCAGTTGTCAGCGATGGAGATTCTAAACATTTTGTGTGAAGATAAAGCAACCATTCCAATTCGATAATGCTGTGGCGATCATTTTACCTCCTTTAATTCGTTTATTTCGTCCGTGATATGTGGACGAATGCCTTGTTAATCATACAACAGCCCATTTTTCATTTTTATTTGTAGTAGAATATTGCATTAGATATGCTAATTAGGCCTCTCTCTCATTTTCTCTCTCTCAATTTGTTTACAGATTTGAACAAACTGTCAGCCGAATGCAGTGGTTTGATTTAGGACCCCAAAATAAATTTTATTTTTGAATTGTTGTCGTTCAGTCAATATCTACACATTGAATGTTCAAAGAAATTATGTTCTTGACGTATCAAGTAAACGAAAAATTTAACTAGTGATCATTAATTGGATAATCGAGTCACAAAACATGAATAATGATTTCTGCACGGGGTCTCACATTTCTACAATTCTACTTTCTTGAGTAAACATTAAATACACAAAAAGAGATCATTTAGGTGCAGGAATACTCGCAAGGTTTGGATATAGAGACCGGAAAAGCCTTTTTTGTCATTTCAGTGGAATAATCGAAAGTTTTGTGCTTTGCCTGAAGATAAAACCAAATTGTTAATCGACGAGCAACACATTATTGCGTTGTATAGAGAAATAACGGTATTCTGTAAAGGGATTATGACATAAAGCATGTTGATTGACAAGATTATGTTCTGAATCCGGCTTTGTTGGTCTTTTGAGACCTTCCTGCCTGTAAAGAGAATTATCATACACAAATGTTGGACTTCTCACCGATTGGAATTAGAAGCAAGCTGATGGTGGAAAATAATAATTAAAAAAATCGTCTTTGAAAAATGGATGTGGGGTCACTCATTGAGTCACAACACAATAATCCTTGTCCATCCTTAAACGTGATACCTCAATAATAAAGTGTCTTGGTCCATCCCTGAAGATTTAACTAAGTACTAGTATTCAGAACCCACCTGAGACTGCTCGGTATGTGATTTGCAGGGACAGATTATATATATATATATATATATATTGACAGATTTAGAATTTATCTGCCAGAACAAACAACTATGCTTTAGTAATGCATCACAGAAAAGGAAATACTTTACGGCCCCTTATCATTTCCTTGCCATTATGTTTGAATGATTTCAAACTGCATTAACACTTACTATATGCAAGCATTGAATTTCAATTAAAGTATTTCATGGAAAAGTAAGACAGTTAGAACCATTTAATATAATCAGATTTAGCACATGTGCACACACGCCTTTGTCTTTAGTTTTCAAGAAACTTAGTAATGGATTGATATTTACCTGCATGTATTTACATGTACCTAATTTCTGAATTGCGTCTTGTTTCGTTGAAATAGCCATGCATGCAACAAGATTTCAGCGCATGTACATGCGCGTGTTTTCCAGATTATTAAGTGATATAGCAAAATAAATACCTAAATTTTAAAGTACTTCATTGAAAAGTAGAGAAGAGAGTTATAACTTATCCAATATAAGCTAATCAGAAATCAGTACATACATGCATGTGCTTCAATACATTTTAGCCAACACCCTGAAAATCTTTATTTTTGTATACATGTATTTAGTATTATTTACCTACGCTCTGAATTCTGTCTTGTTGAAATTAAGAAGACGGCCATATAGGTTTCAGTCAACAAAAATACAGTGCATGTACATGCACTTAGTTTTAAGAATTTCCGTATGTCAGTACCTCAAATTCTATGATTTTCAATGTAATTCATTGAAAAACGAGAGAGTTGTAGGCATTTTTAAAAGTACATGTAATACATGTATCTAATAAAAATTTCATCATAACTTTGCCCATCGGTTTAAGCGTCTCCATATGTACCTATGATGTAACAGACTATTTCATAATGGGAAAAAATGAAAGCAATTGTTTTCGAACTGTCTTGTAGAACTTTTGATCCTAAGTAACTTCCTCATTAAATGTATGCTTAGATTATCTACACGTAAAATAGGAGCTAAAGTACGTAAAAAGTGTGTTCCAAAAAGTTACCTTTATCCAAACGCCTTCTGCTCTCACGTGCTACAATGTGTCTACAAATAATGTCAATCCCACACGACCACATTTCATGGTCTAATGGCATTTCTGAGATCAAGAAATGGGCTTTACTTTGGCACCAGATGTGTATCCCAAAATTTGAAGAAATTCATCAAAAATGTTGCTTATTCTAGTACCCCTGAACATTTAAAAAGGAAGAAAAATCCAATGTTTTTTTTAGAAATCACACTGACCAAGAAAGCATGCATAAAACTCGTTCCTAATAATGAGTGTGTATTCCGTTACACAACTGTGTGGAAGCCATAACTAATTTTTAAATTTAAATTTAAAGTTGAAATGTTTAATTTTCTTTTCAATCGTTTACTTCCTGTGACGACCAGATGTGACACGTTTAACTCTACTGGGTTAGCTTTCTTCTGGATGTCTGTCAATCATAAAACTTTTATATACTCATACAGGTCATCAGTGATCATTTCTGAGATATCGCATTTCTTTTTGTAAGCAAAAAATTGCCATATTGAACGAATAGAAGAGACTTGTGCAAAGGGCTTACAATCCCTGAAATATTCAAGAAAATTCATTCAAATATATCTGAAATATTCAAGAAAATTCATTCAAATATGTCTTGAAAATAAACTTCCTTGTTAAACAAAGGCGGGGGAAATAAGTATAATGAGAACGAAAACAATAATGCATGTCTTCCGCCTGAAAAGTTAGTGATAAGAAACAGTAGAATAATAGGAGGACGAAAGGCCCCAAAAATCTATTCATGCCAGTTCATGTGCTCTGAAAAATGAACTAATACTTCTGGAACTTGAACATAAGATATATTTGAAACATCTGTTCTCGTGCATGTACTAGCTAGGCATGTATTTAAAGCTACACGTTTATTAATTTCTTCAGCTGTATGACATAGAGGCAAAACTTCATTAGTGTTTGTGAATAGAACATTCAGTCCAATACTGAATGCAGAAAACGCAAAAATTCTTATACACAATGCAAAGACAGAACTTGACAAGAATTTTTCCAATAAAAGAAGATCGCAACTTTATCATGTTTGTCTCTGATCTTCATACGGGATGTTAATGTTGTACATCTATAACATCAGCCACTAACAAGATAGGTTTGCAAAATCATTCTTAGAACTGCTACATAACGATTTTAAGCCTAATCTTATATTTTACAGGTGGTAAAGATGCTAATTACCATCGTGATGTTCTTTGGCCTGTGCTGGCTTCCGCTTCACACGTTTATCCTGGTGATAGAGGTGACAAACATGGACAAACAAGCAGACGACAACTTAATCAAAGTCCTCGGTCATCTCTACTTCGTGGCCCACTGGCTTGCAATGTCCAATTCCTTTGTCAATCCACTGATTTATGCATTTATGAATGAAAATTTCAGAGTAAGTTACTACAAAAAAATTTCAAAGATTTNTGAATGAAAATTTCAGAGTAAGTTACTACAATTTTTTTTACATATTTTTTCATTAATATCTCCCATAAGTTAAGTACATGTTTATATCTTCCATAAGTCTAGTACATATTGTTTTTATTTTCTGTATGAGAAAAGCTTTAAATATGGTGAGTACATGTATATATAGGTCAGACTTCGCACATCGGTAAATTCTACAGTGCTTAATCCTTACCAATCTCAAGCATCTTAGATGGGGGTCACAGGGCGCTTTCTCGAAGAATAGTTAACGCTTCATGAAAAATATGCCGGCTTTCAGCGTTGAAGTTCATACTTTCGTGTACTTTCAGAGATGACATTTATTGTCAAATTTACATTCTACCTTCATTTCTTTAAATCTCCCAGCCATTAAAAAACAAGCGTGCTATATTCATCAAGATTCATACAGTTTGTAGCACATTCATGAAGGCTATCATTGCAAGATATCAAATGTAAAACTATCGGAAATTTTAATATTTTGTTGCCTATTTCATTATTACAATGTCATATTCTACCACGGTTATTGCAGAGATAAAAGAAATGCCGCGTACATTACTATCCCATATATGTCGAGTAATCAATAGCTTATAATGATGCATAGTAAACTTCCTCAAGAAAAGTAAATATAAGGAGGTTGAAATGTACTTTACATACTGGGGCCATAACGGCTTTGTGTCCTCCATCCGATTAGACGCCTCGGTTGTTGTTTTTTTTTTATATTTCAAAACATACCTTGACCTATGAGGTTATCCTGTATCATCCACGAAAACACATACTAAGTACATTGTACATGTACTTTATTTCTTAAATACGGCAGGTATATAGACACCTTACTGAGTTACATGCACTGTCAACCTTACTAGTTACATGCACTGACACCTTACTGAGTTACATGCACTGACACCTTACTGAGTTACATGCACTGACACCTTACTGAGTTACATGCACTGACACCTTACTGAGTTACATGCACTGACACCTTACTGAAGTTACATGCACTGACACCTTACTGAGTTACATGCACTGACACCTTACTGAGTTACATGCACTGACACCTTACTGAGTTACATGCACTGACACCTTACTGAGTTACATGCACTCTGACACTTACTGAGTTACATGCACTGACACTTACTGAGTTACATTGCACTGCACACCGTACGTTCTAAGTTACTGCACTGTCACCTTACTGAGTTACATGCACTGTCTGCCTGCCATCAATATCAGTTTCCGTTAAAATGAAATTTAAGTTCACAACTAATGGTGCTTGTATTGTTTATTACCAAAAACCATACAATTATAGATTTAACGTATACACAAAGAATAATTTGTACAATATGTTTAATATAAACGGCATGACATAATAAAGAAGACCATGTGGAATAGTAACAATATTACAATTTTTAATGCGTGAAAGCGCCAATAGAATTTACGTTTCCAATGTTTTATCCTTCAATATCTTTACCAA
>CAJDSM010021729.1:4851-24224 GCA_903981925.1 Ostrea lurida
GAAAACATTTAAAATCATTTTGAATTTAAAATTGCTAATATGTATCTTGTGAGTTTATTGAAAAATTCTTGGCTCTGATTCTGAATGTACTAAGCTGCCAAGCTATGACACATAGTAAACAAGCTTCCTGGACTTCTTGCTTCCTGGTTTAAAATTATCAACCTGGTTCATTCAACACATATCATTTAAAAGCAGCTGCAGATATCAAGAGTAGCTTTAATTTAATTATATGTATGTCCCTATCATAGTGCCAATATGTTACGTGACCATGTGTTACATGTAGGTCCCTGTCATACAAAGTAAAACCAATATGCACCAGAAGGCATAGTTTTTGTCTAAATACATAGTGAATCAGAATAAACAGTGTAAAACACAATGAAAGTATGTTTAGAATAAGGTTATGAAATACTCATTGAATTTGGGCTGCACAGGTGTAAGATTAGGCAGTTTTTGCTGTAGTACCAAGATTCCTTTCAATTTGGTAGAGCATAATTAAAGAATTCAAAAATCTTAATCAAACCAAGTAAAACATACAGACAGACTGACAGATGGATAGATGGCTTCCTCCAGTTTTAATGGCAATTTTTTTTAGCAGTAATCAAAATTCTGTTCTGTGACCACTTCCAATATATTATATATATATATTTAATGTTCTAAGTTACTAAATGCTAAAATGTGCATGTTATTAAATTTTAAGTTAACCTACTTGATAATTCTAAATAAAGAGTTATGGGATCTTTAGACGTATAATAATGGTTTAGTATTTTATGCTAGTATTTGTCCATTTATTATCCTCTCACAATTCATTGCAGGAGGGTATATATTAGAGGACTGTTTGTGTGTGGTGTGAATGATGTGTAGACAGTCTACATGCCATGTTGTTTGCTTCTTTTGATTTGGACACTTCACACTGTTATCAAGAATGGAAGAACCCTACTGATTTTGGGCCAATAGGTCAAGGTCACTTGGACTTCATGAAAAATCGCTAGTGGACACTCTACAGGACACATTTGCTCAATGTGATTTGATACTTCACATGTAGCTTTGTTATTCATATGATTTGAAGTTCAAGGGTTTGAGAGATCAAGAATTTGAGAGATCGAAGAAGGGTGAGTCCAACCTAAAAATTTAAAGTCCAACCATTATGTTTCAAATTTTAAAGTAACCTAATTGCATATATCAATTACAACATCCTGGGATTGTTTGACACTTTTCGTCTACATTTTTTGACAAATGGCTTGATTTCAACAATATAGAACTTTATATCTAGCATATTAAATTTATATTAGAAATATTAAATATATTTTGAGTTCATGTATTTATTTGTTCTTTCTTTCTCATGCTAAATTAGATGTACATATTCCTTTACACGATAGCTGGTAAGACAAATTTTTCATAACTAATTCCTCAACACTGGTACAAGAAACATTTTTCATAAACTAATAATTTCACACTCACTATCTACACCAAGAATAATCATCATAATTTCCGACCGGTCGCAGTGGCTCAGTGGTAGAGCTCTCGCCTCGTGCTCACACTGGCCGTGTCAAACCTAAGACGTTAAAATAGGTAGTGACATAGCTCCTTTGCCAAGAACTCGGCATTTAGAAGTGAGAATCATGGGTCGTTCGGATATGACCTTAAAAACGGAGGTCCCATGTCGCGCAGCTGGTGTGGTATGCAAAAGAACTCTCACTGCTAAAAGCCATAAGTGCTAAGCATGGGTCTAAATTTGCAGCCTTTCACCGTCAATGGTGACGTCTCTATATATGAGTGAAAAATTCTCAACGGGACGAAAAACAAATATTAATCATCACAATTTCCAGTTATTGTACACAAAGCACTATTTTTTTAAATATACAATTGAAATAACAAAGTTTCAAGGGCATGATCATAATTTATTTCCTAAAATTTACTGCTCCAATGTTGTGAAGTCCAAAAGAATTGTAAATTTCATTTATAGTCAGATTCCTTATAACAAAAATGAAGTACAAGTGTATTACCAGATAGGGATAAAACTGACCAATGAACTGTCTGTCCATCCCTTGAAGCATTGGTGATGTGCCACATCTAAATAACATGACTAAGCTAGCCCCAGACATCAGAGTTCGACACTCGTCAGAATTTTGACTCGCCATTCGGGCAACCAAAATACTGATCTTAGGTTGCCCAAATGGATTTCAGGTTGCCCAAACAAAATATGAAACAAACAGAACTTCAAATGTATTTTTTCTAATTCTATTGCACTTCTTTTTCAGTTTCAAATAGGAAATCTATTTAATTATTTCCATTTGTATTCTTATTTCAAATAAATAGAAATTTTCTGACAATCCTAACTCGTCACCAGGTCATCATTTGGGCAAGCTGGTGTTAACAAACAGGTCGTCAAAATTTCCATCAGGTGGAAATGGCGAACGCGTTGACGAGTGCGAATGTCGAACCCTGCCCAGACATTCATTGTCATTGATATCCAAGGCCTAAGATCCAATCAGAAATAATTACCGGTAGGCACTTATATTCTAACACTACTTCGAGGGATCAAGATTCAAGAACTTCAAAAAATCAAGAGTAAAATTGTTTAATCATATAGAGAATAAAATTAGGACCATGATTTTACTCCATGAGATAAAAACTTTGAGAGATTGAAGTTCAAGTAACAAAGATTCACCTGCATATTAGGGTGGGACAATCCATCAGTGCACCTATGCATTAATGTGATACTCATATTGACGATATACGGATCGATCCAGGAATCTAATGAATTATGATACCCGACATAGCGTTTTCCAAACTTAAACGCATGTCACAAGTTGGGTATATTTAGTCCACATTGTAGAAAGTGATAGGTGGAACCAAAAACAATGTTTAGCTTGCTATGATTCTATGAAAGTGTAAACGGTGTACGTAATAAACATCATCTTTCTTAAGAAGATTTTGTGAAGTATTTGGATCTTATTCTTCATGAGATAATAATAAATAAATTTGTCAGATTTATATCTATTCTCTATTTTTATTGATATGCAAAGTATCACAATATGTATTGTATCATGTGTCAAATATTGCAATACGTATCGGCCAGAGAGGGTATCGTCCCACCTCGTTATATATTTCATATATATGCTAGACAGCCATTCATTACATATTTCACTACAATGGATATATATCAAATTTCACATTATGCTATATTTTGTATGTTAGAAGACATACTAAATTTTGATCACACCAATATGTCATACGTACACAATTTACAACAGAACTTACATCAAAGGTGCCATCAAAGTATGTGAGATTATCGTCATCTAGGACAAACCAGCGGTTCTTGTAGTTGGAGGCATTGATGAAGGTGCTTTTGTTCATGGCCCTTTTCATCATATAATCTTTCTTTCTCTCTCCCATTTTGAATCATGTAAGAATTTGTTGATGCAAAGAATACAGCTTAGTTGTCCATCACCATCTGTGAGTTTCCATTCATTCCTAATTTCTAATATACTGAAAAGAATGAAGACAATGCAAGTATATAATATTGACATTATAATGAGAACTTGAAGTATCCGTTATACACATGTGTACCTTTTAAAATATTGATCAGAAAGTGTGTAAATTTTATTTTGCTACTCTTCCAAGTTCTGTACAATACATATGCATGTACTCATAGCTAACACAGCAGAGACAGGACACAGAATATAGTCACACATAAAACCATTCCTTAATTTTCTCCATTTTATTCATTGACACTTCCCTTTTACGAAACAATCACAACGTCTCAAATTTGGCAACTTTCAACTTATATCAGTCCAGGAAGTGAATATTTTGTGCGTCTTAATAGTGGATCTACATGTTGATATCAAACAAGAAAAAATAAACAATAAAATTAAGATACTTACTGTTCGCTTTAGTGTGTTATTATGCTGACCCCACCAAATAAAGTAAACGGAAACTGACGGATGAGGCCATTTTCTCACGGATGCATTTTCTGTTATCAGCGAGTGAGCAGTCAATCATGCAAAAGATATGAGAGTAATCTCCCTTGCGAGGATTCCTTGAAATTTAGAGAAAACGAAAAAAAAGATAACTTTGATTTAAAAAAAAAAAAAAATTAAGATAGCGATTTTATAATATGAAATTCGGTTTTATTATCATTATCTTATTATTCTGTGATGGCCTAACTTATATATAGTGAGTGTATAAATCAGCAACCATTTTTATAGTCGGGCTCGGTCTTTTGCCTTTATTTTATATGAAAGAAATTTTTAGGTGAGAATTTTAATTATTGGGTATTTGAATTAAGGTTTTTAACTTACTAGTAGCCCATATGATGTAATTATTTTGGGATTATTTCATAGCTTTGTGGGTTACTATCTGTTTTTATTTGGTTAGTCTTTCAAAAATCGGGTAAGTGTGCATTTCTTAGCATAGGAGAATGCACAAGGGCTTAATGTCATCAATTTTCTATATTCGAAATTAAATTGAATTGTGAAAACAAACTATTATGGGTTCTTAACTGTGAAAATATTGAAGTCCTTTCTGCTGTCTGTGAACTAGCCAGACATGCGGCCATGAAGATGTTTTATATCCTTTTAGCACCGAATCCTGCTGCGTGTTGTCAGACATATTAAAATTAACACTAGACACGGGGCTTCTTATCCTTTTTTCCCTCCACTAATATAATTTATATATGTGGAGGAAAAAAGGATAAGAAGCCCCTGTGACTAGATACAGTTTTAAATATTGCATTCACAAGGGATAATGCACCAGTCTAGAGATTGATGGCTACATATGGAATTTTAAATAATATGTTGACATTGCTACCGTTGGTGCGAGCGAAGTCCCTTAAAACATCTTGCATTATGTATGTAACTCTAGAAATAAAATCCACCTCTTCATTTAATGCAGCCGACGTGAACAGTTGCATTGCGTCATATTAACTGCAATGTTTTGTTAAATTCTTTCAATACAAGCAGTTATCAACAGCAACTAAACTTATGAAGGTATGAGAAAGCTTGTTTGGAATTTTAAAACATCTGTGGTACATGTGCTATCCAAACGACATATTTATTTTATTTCCGGAGTTGTCAGTGATGTGTACCGCAGTGAAGGTGACATTTTTGCAGACGAATTGTGGATCGAAACTCAGAGTTAACAAATTTTCAGCTGATAGAGAGCAAATTACGCGACTTCCTAATCATTGGAGCGAGCTCGTCGCTTTGTGACGCAAGCTTCGCTTGCTACTACCACTGACTATGTATTAACTCGAAGAAATATTTTCTTCATTGTGTAATGTTTATGCCCATATGGGTCCTGATTTGGTAAATAAATACTACTACTGTGGAGTGTTAGATACAAGCCTTCCTACTAGTTCTGGCTAATAGGTTTACCCTTATTCTCGATCGGTAGAGCACTGAACTGTTGTGCCAGATGATCCAGGTTGAAATTCCATCAGAGACATGAAATTGTCTCTGTTACAATACTACTACAAATACTACTATAACCAATTTAATTATATACAAAAAAAGAGGGTGATGATTTTTTCTTTGATATGATGTAGAACTCCTAGTATAACGAATTTAAGTATCAGACATAGGATAATGTCTGAGAGATCACGAAGGTCATGATGGAAAACAACCGAGGTGCTCTAATGGAAACGGTCACGTGGTAAAACAGTATAAATACCTCGAGCGCCTGCGGTTTCAGTTAGTCTGGCGAAGGTTGCGACGGAGTGAGTGTCGGTGAGTCTAATACTTTTACATAAGCAACTAACGGCTGGTTGTTATAAGTGTCACTGTCGCTTCGAGAACAAAGCGTCGAGGTCGCTTTGATGTGGCTTGACTAGAGCGATAATTGTCGCTTGGTTGCTAGTCAAAGAGAAGCCACGAGATAACTTCGCTCGCGTGTATTGGATAGAATTCCATTGGCTGAAGTGACATATTGATTGGAGATTGATGTACATATTATTTTCTAGGTAGAATCTGTATATATTGGCATCTATTTTTGATAAATCCAAATCCTCAGCAAGTTATCTGAGGGGACCCTGATATAAATAATGAGTATTTAGGTGCCTAGGTAGGTTACACGTTACACTATTAAGGTACTATAAGGTACCAATTTCCATCTGCTACCTCAAGGACGATCCCATATCTGGGCCACAAAGATCTAACTGTGGAGATGCTCTGCCTGGCAGGGAAGACTTACACATTTTGCTTCTTTTCATAGCAAGTTGACTTGTGTGTCAACCAGACAATATATTAATTATTAAACAGAGAATTGGACAGGCACAGTCTACATCCATGTAGATGTAGACTATGTCTCTCCACTTTTCTATAGAGAATAGGCCTACTGTACAGTCATGAATGTATCAGGTATTATCAAAATACTTTCTTCATGTCCATGTGTTTTATAAATAACTTGTGAAATGATGGTTTTTTTTTTATGTTTTGGTATTTTACATGATTATATATTTTCCAGCCTTCAAAATCATGGCAGAGAACCAAGGCGTAAGTCCCTTCCCTCTACCTCCCAGCAAGTATGTGAACATGTACACGGATGATAATGTTAAGAGAGGTCGGGCTCCACTTCCACCTCCTCCAATTCAGGTTAGAATATAGTCATGCCTATGCGATAATACAGCTTTATATTGTATAATGGTGCATGTTCATCATGTAATTCATATAAATACCATATTTTAAAAATAAAGCTATAGTTCTTCATTTAGTAGTGCTTACCTGTTAGTAACACTCTGTAGTATACAGTATTGATGATAGTCTGAATTTCATTAACAAAGAAAAAATAGAATGAGTTTGGTATGCACTGTGTAGACTTGTTCTGTCATGAATTTCATCGAAGTTTGTCTTAAAATATATTATTGATTTTTATTCATTGACGTATAAGGTCAGTCTAATTAAAATAAGATCCTTTGATCTGCTTTCATACTATTGATACACCTTTGTGTAGCGATAGTATAGGAGCAGATCAAAGGATTTCATTTTAATTAGATTGCGTGTATGGTGTAATGTAAAAAATGACAAATGATTCAGGCATTTCTTTATTGTTAAATAATGAAGGAATTGTAATGTTTCAGGATACATACACCATGTTTGGTGCACAGTTCAATGCAGAGGATGCCATAATTCGACCTTTGGAATCTCAGGGCTTTAGGCGCCTACACCCACAGAATTATGATCACAAACGGGAGCTGAAGAAGCTGAATCATTCCATTCTGGTGAATTTCTTGGACTTGATTGACATTCTCATTAAAGCTCCAGACTCCACAAAGCGGACAGAAAAGCTGGAAGACCTGAATCTATTGTTCATTCACATGCATCACTTAATTAACGAGTTCAGGCCCCACCAAGCACGCGAGACCCTGCGTGTCATGATGGAAAGACAGAAAAAAGAACGAGCACAAATATCCAAGAACTTCGAGACTCATTTAAACAAAGTAAAGGAACTGATTCAGACCAGTTTGCAAAATTTGCCTGATGATTTCAGCTTTGACTCTAAAAGTTTGGTCAAAACTGAGCTTTTACAAGCATCACAGCATCACAATGGCTATGACATGGAGACCGAACCTTGTGATCAGCTGGACAGAATGATGTGCNTTTTACAAGCATCACAGCATCACAATGGCTACGACATGGAGACTGAGCCCTGTGATCAGCTGGACAGAATGATGTGTGATATTGTAGATGGAATGGGATAGCACTGTGTAGCTTTGATTCTGGAATAAAATTGTACTTCTCAAAATCCTGTGCTGAATATGTTAATACATTTCAATTTTGAAGTTTTAAGGAGGTCCATNTGGAATGGGATAGCACTGTGTAGCTTTGATTTTGGAATAAAATTGTACTTCTCAAAATCATGTGCTGAATGCGTTTAAACATTTCAATGTTGAAATTTTAAGGAGATCCACGAAAATCAAAATTATTGTACATGATAACAGAATCTTGTGAAAATTGTACAGTCCCACATTTTCATCTATACAAGCTATGTTCAGTCAAACATACATTAAAATCTTTCTTTGCTTGTTTTATCGGGTGATGAAGGTAGCAAGTGTGCAGAATAAATTCATAACATGTTATGCAAATTTTCTACAATGGTATTTGCTACCTTTGGTTACCCGATAAAACAAACAAAGAAAGACTTTTATTATACCCTCGCTCTGAAGAAGAGGCCAGAGGTATACTGTTTTACCCGTCTGTCCATCGGAAACAAATATTTTCATTGCATTTTTCTCAACAATTGCATATCACAGCCACTTACTTTTTGGTATATTCATGTAAGGATCCCATACTGCAGTTTCTGAATTCAGACCTCTTACTATATGTACAACCGATATTATTCATAAATGCCAGCTGTGTTTAACAATGGTAGATGACCCTTATTGATGATCAGGTCAAAGGTCACTAGGTGAGGCGCAGTACTCGGCGCAATTGGTGTCCACTCAATATCCTGTGAAACTTTCCTTTGATGATATTTCAAATAGCGAATAATCATACGGATTGATGTACATGCATGTAACTGTATAGTTCCACATTTAGCCTTTTGTCATAATTCAACAAAATATAGTAAAAAAGCAACACATTGACTGTACAGTGTAATCATGCAATGAATGCCCCTGGCACTTTCCTGCTTTGAATGTGGTAAAAACATTTTCACAAGTACGGACTGTGAGACACATATGAGGGGCAATATTAGCTATTAAAAAAAGATACAGGGATTTAAAATGATAGCAACTGGGACATCACCATCAAAACATGGTTAATATATATTTCCAACATCTGATTTTGACATGACAGTGGAAAATGTCAAAAAGAAATTAATGCTAATGTAATGAAGTTGCTTTTCAAATACTGAATAACAAAATGAACAGTCAATGTAATGACACAACATTGTATGATGGTTAATACAATTATAAATTTCATTGTATAAATTACAATGACTGAACAACATTTCTTATTTATTTTTCTATTTGAATGTGTCTAGATGTATGCAGCTATAAATTTATCTTTTTCAAACGTGGGTTTTTGAACAAGGGGTTTATATTATCTAAAACTGTTGTTTACTACATGAGCATTGGGTGTATGTGTCATATATAAAGTACAATATATATACAGTCACAATCATAGAACTATATATAAGCAGATGTGGTGCCACAGCTAAGTGAATGCTTCGGTACTTCAACTTTTTAAAATATTATCCAAAAGACCCATAATTCCCACTTCTAAATGCAGAGAGTTTGGCGAAGGAGCAACCACTACCTATAGTCCTAGACCTATTCATAAATCTTGGGTCTGATTGACCAAGGCAGAAATAGAGCTTGAACTTATGACCTTGCTGGTCATAATATACTGTGCATGTATGATAGACTAAGTTTAGAACATTTAATCCCAGGTTTAGCTACCTTTGCTACAGAGGTATTTCAAAACAGGTAGAGGATGATGCAGGCTCATATCACTATGAGCCGAGTTCTGCCAGGGGCTGTCAAAGGCTACATATTAATGTTGAAATCCTGCGTTCCGACAACTCCAGAGGTATGAACCAATATACTTTTAATCAACCTCTGACAAGCTAAACCTATTTCAGTAGTTACAATGCTAGATGCTGCTTTCAGGATTGTCACCTCCTCAGCAGTTCTTATAATGGTCCAGGAGAAGTGCTACCGGGGTAATCTATTCCAGAGCAAACTGCTGAGATAAAATTGAGCTTTCTAGAACATACTGCATGCCTGGATCTCCAGTAGTGGTGTTACTTTATAAAGTATCTAAATTCACTTGTGGCAGTCATATCATATGATATGTGTTCAATTGCAAGTGGCAAGATAGCTCAGTCGGTGGCACACCCGACTAGAATTTCAAGGAGCCAGAGTTCCAGTCTTGTGTAACAGGAAGGGAGAAAATGTAACAGACCAGACCAGGATTCGAACCTGGGCCCCCTGAATTCTCTAGTCAGGGGCTCTACCAACTGAGCTATCTGGCCATTGGAGATTGAACCCGGCTGAACACTACATTCCTCCCTCTTTAAAGTGTATTCATCCTCAAACACACACAACCCAGGTTCTTAATGCCCTTGGCAGGACCCTCACCTGCAATTCCAGGGGTGGTCAACTGCACCAAATGTAAAAGGGAGAAAATGCAATGGACCAGACTGGGATTCAAACCCGGGGCCCCTGAATTCTCTAGTCAAGTGCTCTACCAACTGAGCTATTTAGCCACTGGAGATCGAACCCGACTGCTACACTTGCTTTGGTCTATTGTATTTTCTCCGTTCTTTTTACATTTGCTGCCAATCATCACAAGCCAACCCTTGGAACTGACAGGTGAAAATGCCTAGCAAAGTGCCAAAGATCCTGGGTTAATGTCTTTGAGGTGTGAAGAAATTCAAGTAGGGAGGTATGTGGCAGACAAACAAGTTCGATCACTGATGGCCAGTTGGCAGAGCACCTGACTAGTTTCAAGGAGCCCAGGTTTGAATCCAGGTCTGGTCTGTTGCATTTTCACCCTTCTCGTTATATTTGTTACCACACCTGGAACTGACAGGTGAAAATGCCTGCCAAGGGACAAAGACCCTGGGCTGATGTCTGAAAGGTTCACACCTGGAATCCTGGCATGGTCCATTGCATGTAATAGTCATCAAGGCCTTTAATAAGCTGACAAAATTGATATCGCCTCCAAAAGGCTACTCGGTTTCTATATATAATGTTATTTAATCCAAGTGAGCCATTCCAGTTTGCAAGATGACACAATCCTACTCTACTACACTGTTGCATTACATTTCTTCCAATTCAAGTCAACTCAAAAAATGCTCGCTTAACATTTATTGCAACACTTGTTTGAATGTCAACAAAAAATATATTATAAAACTGCACAAAATGACACACATCTCAACGGAATAGAAAAATGAACACAATTATGGCTGCATTGCAAATTTGGAAAAAAGCAATTAAAAAAAAAAAAAAAATGGTGAAACAAAAATATATTCATAATGCAAGAAAATCAATCAACGGTAAAATGTAACCCGACAATTGGATATATCCTCATCTCTTGTCTATTTCAAGAACAGAGTTTCTTTGACAAGTAAACTTGTGAACAACTACTCTTTGTTCATGCCTCTGCATGAAATAAATCCCTATATTATTAGAGTAGACTTCACAACCATGATTCCAGGATATTCATTGTTCATGATTTCTTTTGAAACTTATCAAAAATATTGCACCTTACCCACTAGTGCAAAAGGAATATAGATTCCTCATACACTGCAATAACTTTGTTTATATAAATATACCAGTATAAATGTATTCAAGTAATTCCACCCTCCTCCTTCGTCTCGAGATTTTGCAAAATCAATGATTTATTTACATTCATGCTTGATAGGAACATGGGTTTTTGTTGGAGTTTTTTCTGATAGTTATTGTAAAAAAAATCTCGATATAAATAAAACATTTCAAAAGTCTAAAGTATTCTCGTTTCTGCATCTTCCATTGTATGATTCCTATAATGACCATAGAAGAATACTGTTTTTCTGAACTCCAGTTTTACATTTGAAGCATCAACAAACATACAAAAGCTCACATGCCACATTGCTCCGAGCTGAAAACAAAATGGTTAAAAAGAACCATTTCGTTCACTATCAAAATTTTTTAATTTTATGCATGGCACCATTTCAACAAATTATATTTCTTCAATTGTGGGGTATTTTCTTAATAAAATTTTATGGGTGGTGGGTTGGAAAAAAAGTGCCTTCGACCCCCCCAACATATGTTGGAATAGCCCTGAGGAGTTTCAAAAATATTGAATCAAGGGCAATAACTCTGTTTTCACTGATTTCTTGTGCGATCTTTCTTCTATTTTTCACATTTTGTATATTTTTGTAAAGAAACATTTGCATGAAATTATCATGGATACTATCATATTATTATAACCGGTTTTGTAAAATTCTGTTAAAGCTGTTTAAGGAAAATCACAATTTTCTGTTGTTGATATATTATTACGTATTAAATAATGTATGTCTTGCATTTTGAAAATGACTGGAATGACGACATCATTGTTCATTGCTCAAAAGTTTGAATTCAGGTATATATACACCAAAAAGTATATGTCCAAGTTTAATGATTTAAGACGGAAAAAGAGCAAACCGGAGGCATTTGGACAACCATCTTCACTTGAGTCAACCTGGTCTTGCCGTTCATCATCAGATTTAGAAATAAAATTATCATGACCCAACCAAAGTCAAACTGGGCCATGACTTAACACAACTTGGATCTACACACCATAATGATGCCCCACATTCATATATCAAGTAAATCTTATCCCTGATTCTAGCACCATCCTACATCAATGGTCCCTGTATGAATTTTTAAATGACTTTGAAATTTCCCCCTATTAACATGTACTTGAAGTTTGTATTTTAACATCAAATGACAGCCAATTATTTTTCATATGTCATGTATATCTACATGTATTCCTAAGAGAGTGTACATCTATACACATGAGCAGTCTGTATATTGTGTCTAAATGTGTTGCCTTAATGTTACACTGTTATAATGGTTGACTTCCTTTTGAAACACAAATTTAAAATATGCAAACATTCATCAGCAATACCTGAACATTCCTTTTAAATCTAAAGGCCTACTTGGGCAGCTCAGTAGATATGTGTGTTGACAGCTAACCTATATTTCATGCGTTGGAAGTCTAGCAGGGACTTTAAACCCCCCCCCCCCCCCCCACCCCCTTCAATGTCAAAATACTATTCTACATATCTTCTTCTTTCCTTCGTTATCAGATTTGTCTGCCATGTCATTCCTCTTTAAGTAATATGTTTGGATAACGTAAATGCACCATTCATAATTCACAAAATACCAATAGTTATCATTTTGTTAAAAAAAAAAATGCTTTAAACATACTTAAACCTGACTGTAAGTAGATAGTATCTTATTACGCACCTAACCAGAAGCATATTGCTCAGTGCAGTGTAGTTGGTACAGTTCAGACAGTAAAAGATTTCACAACTAAAATATCATTTTGGTAATAAAACATATATGCCATTAACAAAATAAAATCTCACAATGAGCTGCAGATAAAATACCACAAGCTAAACCACATTATTTTCACTGTCTTACAATTTCCATTGTAGTGATTCAACAACTAAAAGTAGTACAATACATAAACCATAAGATACTAATTTTGTAGCAGTGTCACATAATTTCACAACATTTAAGGATGAAAGGTGTGTAAGTTCGATAAGGCCAAGGAATGTCTATTGAAAGATCTAATCTACCTACATATACTTTCTACTAACTTTAGTACTATGTACACAAAAAGCACTTTATCACAGCAGAATACTGAATCACACATTAAGCTAAAAGTCTACCAATGTCTTCACTGATCCTCAGTCATCTTGTAGAATAATCTGTATACATATACACTGTACTTTTGTATTGTGAAAAAAGACCTGTATTCAAACTTTTTCTATCATGTACATTAATTATCTTTATGTATCAAACATTTGGCCCAATCTATTTCATCAAGCCTTCATCTTCGCTCTGATATTGGAGACCTTGGGAATAACTGAGCTTTGATGTTGGGCATTGACCAGGTGGCTGACATTTTTTGCCGAGTTGGAGTGCTCCGGGGAATAGGACTCCTGTAAAACACGACCGGGCTCTCAGGGGTCTTGTGTGGGGTGGACACTTGAGGAAAACTGGCTGATAGATTGCCTTGAAATCGGGATCTAGCAGGACTAGGCCAGCTACAATATAATGAAAATACAACAGGTGTGAATTACGTAGAGGTAAAATCAAATACATGTATAACTTTTAATTTACAAATTGCGGTTGGTAGTTACAGTCCCTGAAACTTTCTACTTTACCACACGCATGCAGAGCGAACGGTGACTGCACGGAAAAATGGTAAAGTAGAATGTTTCAGGGACTGTATCATGTGACTTCATACTAACTTTGATATTGAAATACCAACTATTAATTCACGTGCTAAGCCATTGAAATGCAATAAATTCTATCATGGTAAGATTTGAACTAATAAATCACTAATGTCTGACCAGCAGTTGGGATTTGCCATCCTGGAGGACACGAGCGCTCTCCACCTGTGGGTAAGTGGATAGTTCTCCTTATCCACATCTCGGCTCTGTATAGCCCTGTACACATCTAAATCCATCTTACAGGGCTGGTACCTACAAATTTTAATCGGTCAGTTTAAGGCATACATATTTCATTAAAAAAAAATAACGAGCTTTTGTTAAGGTAGGAGTTTAGAATACCAGGTCCTCAAATACAGTTGCCCCCGGATTACAACACAATCGAACAGCAAGACATTGTATTTGAAACTTTTGTAGCAATACTGAGAATGTGAAGCAATTTCATTTTGTTCATCTTTTGATTTCGAGGTATTAGAATTTCAAGGTCACAAGGTCTACAAATTTGGCACCAATGGAAAGGTCTTCTTTAATGCAAGAAATGCACATGCTAAATATGAAAACAATGCCTTACAGTTTAAAAGATATGACACATTAGAATTTTCTTAAAGTAGGTCAAAAGTCAATGTAAAGGTGTCGCATGGGAATCTGGGTTAGAAAAGGTCCTCAATATCCCTTGCTTGACGTAAGAGGCAACTAAATGGGGCAATCCTTTGGATAGAGATGCAACAACCATGGCACCATATCACAGCGGGTGTGGCATGATAAAGACCCCCCCCCCTCCCCCCCGCTAAAACACCGCTAGTGCCAAACATATTAGGCCTAAATTTTCCAGCCCTTTAACAGCAATGTTAGCATTTCCATACGAGTGAAAAATTCTTGAGCGTGATGTAAAACAATATACATCTAATCCAATCAATGTAAAGGTCACCAGGTCAGATAGGCCAAAGACTATACGCCTGCAAATCTTTGTTATGAAGCATACATGTACTTAACTCTCACTGCATGTAGTGCACCAAAGAGATTTACCTTCCAAATATTTCACCTTGAACATATTCTTTTTATACATGTATATATTGACTTAAACATTAGGCAGTATATTAGTAGGTAATTAGACTAACCCACTGATGAAATAAATTTTCCCTCTTGACTTGTTGTTCACTGCCAATGCTGATGTCACCGAGTCCTCCACAAAATTGAGAATGACATCCACCATTGCTGGTAATTTACTGGGAAAAGAATCCCCAGGTTTGTACTGGCTTCCACGAATCACAAAAAAGGGAATGTTAGAAAAAATTGTCATTTCTGCAACTGTTGAATTCGGTGGAACAATGGCAACATTCAGCATCACACTGGAAACATCCTCCAGGTTCTTCCCAGCGAGATCTAAAACAATGTCTCGCCTGTAAATCACACGCCTCTTTGGTCCTTCATTTTGATTGGTTATAGTTTTTCTCTCGTTAAGCAGTTCAAACATAGACTGGAACTCAAAACTAGGAACCCTGTCTTTGTCTAACTCTAGAGTGATGTCAATGTGACATGTTTCCGATGTCTCCTCTGTGGAGCTCTCCATTGCGCCCTCAGAAATGTCATCCGAAAATGTTAATCTCTTTCTTGGTTCCCTATTTGTTACATCACTCACTTTCCCGCTATCCCGGTCTACAGAGGTATCGAGGTTAACTTTTTCACTAAACTGATTTACAAGATCATTAATCTGATCATTTGACTGTCTCTGGGATCCTATTTTTGCATTATCCATTTGGGAAAGCTCCTCAACGGCTTGAGAGTCCTCCGAGGTTGAAGAAATGCTGGAGCTCTCCGATTTTCCCCTCCAGTTTGCATCCCTTAAGTTCTTTACATCACTTTCTACAGTTTGCAGTACTTCTGAAGACCTTTCCGCCTGCTCATCATCCACATTGTTCTGGTTATTGTCCACCACAAACAATTCCGTGGACTGATATCCGTCTGCATTGTCTTTACACCCCTCCGTGTTGCTGTTACACCCCTCCGTGTTGCTGTTCTTTAAATCATCCCGATTATTATTGTCCAGTCTCAGTCTGGCTTCTCTAATGTAAGCACACTCATTGCTTGGAATTTCATTTTCTTTATCATGCACCACACTTCCATTGCTCTGCAAATTTGGTGCATCCATTTTCTTCCGCTCATTCAAGGTCGATTTGACTAGTCCCTGATAGCCACCCCCCATGCAGGAAACACCCAAACATCCAGGTGACCCAGAGAGCCTTCTCTGTCTGCGAGACCTGTCCAGCAGTGAANAACATCCAGGTGACCCAGAGAGCCTTCTCTGCCTGCGTGACCTGTCCAGCAATGACAGTTTGGAGAAGAGAGCAGACAAACAGGACATGGGGGTCAGGATACCAGTAAAGCTCTCCTGCGACCAGTCACTGCTATCCATGGACCACTCCATTGATCGATTCATTCTGCCATATTCATAAATGTTCTTTTTAGGCATTGTGATAGAATCGTCCATCCTTACTGACCGCTTCATGGCATCTGATCCACTAGAATTCAAGCTTTTAACCTGATCCATGATGTTGCCATGGAGATATTTATCAATGTCCACCAGCTCCTGCTCGTGGACCGATTCCTCGATGTCAGCCAGAGGGGACATTAACCAGGACACATTCATGCCCCCTATTCCGTCTTTACTCTGGTTGATTGACATGTCCATCTGGTTATATTTAAAGGAATGGAAGCTGTTAGAGAGAAGATCTAGCTTTCCTAGGGCTTCTTCAATACAAAGTGCCAAACTCTGCTTCTGTAGGTATTCCTCCAGAAGATCCAGTCCATCATCGCTTGTCATGTCCGAGTACGTCTGTAGAAAATCCCAGTATTCTACCCAAGGGATCCCCATGTCATGAGCAAGCGCCCTACAAAAATAAGGCAAATTCAAGCTTCAATGCAGGTACTAAGTACATGTACATATACAGCACAATTCTTTACTTATGATCACACCAGTTGTGTTGATACATCTCATGAATTTCAACAGAATGAGATATTCAAAACTAAAGGATAAATAAATTTCTTCACAAAGGTCATGCATATTCTCCATAACTGCTAAATCCCACCTGCTACAATTTACAAGTTTTAAAAGCTTATGTGCAAAACTTATGGTAAATACATTTGNTTTTAAAAGCTTATGTGCAAAACTTATGGTACTAAAAATACATTTTATCCTTTCTTGACATCCAAATAGGCAGGAACATTGGTCAGATGTTCCTGGTATGTTATTAACATGTATCTTATGCAATGAAATATCTACACCTTGCACATTACACCTGTATTAAATACATGTCTATCTTTCATCTTATAATACCATAAATCGGGTCATTTTTTTTCTAAAGATGTATTTTTAGCAATTATTCAGTTCAGTTGAATTCTCAAATACAGTTTTTGGCAAAAATTAATTCTTATTGAGGATAATTACTTCTCATTTTTCCTTTTTTGCAACAAAGTTGATCTGCAAAATTCTGATTCACAAACAAAAAGTCAAAAGCATTTTAACCCGTGATAGTCATGACAATAAATGGATGCAATAATTTCCAAATATATGGACATTTCACTTTAGCTTGGCACTGGCTGCAGAAGTGTAGACGTTAGGTTATTCACAACCAGGAAGTCATTCATTCAATTCTAATCCCACTGACATGACAAACCCGGACATCAAACACTGATAGTGATGTTCCTTTGAACATTGCCCAGCATAAAAAATGAAAGTCATGGGTCTTTCGGATCGGATATGAACTTTTAAATGGAGGTTCCATATCAAAGTAGGCACTGACTGAGTAAAGAATTCTCATTGCCATGACCTTAACACTATGCATTGTTTTTTGCCAGAATTTTCATTTAACAGCGCCAGACTGAGCCATTCTGTCTCTATGAGGTTAAAAATCTTGAAAAGGGTTGTTAAGACACAAAAAATGAGATCTCAGCTTGCCCATCTAACTCCCTCTGAGATATCTACCTCTATACTTATCTCCTATTTTATTGGTGTAATTCACTAATTTCTCACCTGCCAATTCTTTTCCAGCCCCTTCTCTAGCTGTCTTCCCTTCCCTTAGTGGAGTAAAAACTCTGCGTTTATCAGTAAATCTGAACTTGTGACAGGTGGGGGTTTCCATCTCTTGTGAAACAAAGTCTGACCTGTATAAAAATTATTCACAAGTACAAATATCATCGTCAGACTTTTAAACCTTTTAGAAATATTATACAGTAAATTTATCAACCACAAGATTAGAATTGTGAAACACTAAACAGTTTCTCCCCAGGCCCTTATAGCGCTGATATATTTACATCGCTAATTGAGTTTCAGCACTGTGCTATCACTACCAGTGCTCTGTATAAGTTACCAGCACTGTCCTATAAAGATCAAGTTAATGTGATTGTGATGGTTAAATTATCTTGTAAGAAGTCAATGTCAAAAGATTTATTCACCCCATAGCACCCATTTTATGTTGAATTAATAGTAAGGCAGTACAGCAATATTAAAAATTTTTTTTATCAATGAATGCTTTCAATATGACACATATTGAGTTATAAACTTAAACAAAGATCAATGGTAAACAAATTTAAACATGAAAAACATTAAACCGCAACGAAAGCGTTTCACACAAAGCTTCAATAAGTCGTGGCCGCGCGCTAAATACAGCGCTATCAAAAATCCTTTGGGGAGAACACTGACTAAGGCCAAAAAAAAAAAAAAATAGGTGTGTTTCCGACTTACCCGACCGACCCTTAAAATTTTCTCCAACCCTAATTCTTTGTGTCTAATCATCCAGTCCTCATTACCCCGTACACTTTCGTTTTTTCGATCCTCTAATAAGGGGCTCGATATTCAAATTCCCCAAAATGGCGTCCTTCAGTGCTTCCGATGACAGACTCTTGTATTAAACACTTTTCATTAGGTTAAAAATCAGTTGTTCAAATGTAATTTTTTTTGCTTTAATTTATAAACACCTGAACACTCGATCATCACATAATCAGTACACACAAACATATTATATTAATGAACTACACTTTGTTCCCTTTGAGCAAGACAGAATATTTACTGAATAAAAAAATAAAAGCAAAAAAAAATTTTTTTTCCGACCCCCGACCTTACATTAAAATTTTCGAGATGTAATCGGAAACAACCTATTTTTTTTTGGCTAATCCAAAAGTAAAATTTACATGTGAAATGAAATTTCATGCTTCATATGGACTGACTGATTGCATTGTTTTTTTTTAAAACATTCCACATAGAGGATATTTCACTCATAAGGAGATGTCACCATTGCCGGTGAAAGACTGCAAAATTTATGGCCTTTGAGCAGGGAAGATCTTTATTGTGCCACACCTGCATATGACACGGGGCCTCAGTCTTTGCGGTACTCATCTAAAAGACCGCCCCATTTAGTCTGCCTCTTACGACAGGCAAGGGAATCTCTCTT
>CAJDSM010021732.1:0-12386 GCA_903981925.1 Ostrea lurida
TGTAAGGGTTTTTATGCAATTTCGGAATATTGAAATAATTTAAAACGGAAAGGTGATTTTTGAAGAATTTCATCTTTGTGAAATTGCTTGGTATAAGTAGGATCCAGATGGTGAAGTAATCCTAGTTCATTTAAAAGAAATATAGTAGTAACTTTTACAAACAAGACAATGTTGTTTACTTGCTTTGTCAGCTGGAACTAGTACAAAGTTTCATGTAGTCCATGTAACTCATTTACCACTCTGGTTCTTAAAACAGAGGGATAAATGGTACGCTTTTCCCCGCAATGGTGAATACGGGATTTAATAAGTTCGAATAGCTTTGATCCATCAGCAAAGTGTCAAGCTCCTCATCCTTTTTATTTAGTTTTTAGTCAAAACATTTTATTCAGTTTTCATAATCCAAGTAGATGTCTTTTTGATGAGGAATAGAGTGTAAGCCTCAACAGTCAGAACTGATATGTTGGGTTTGCCTTTCAGAATTTTGTCAATGTATGGTTGCAGTCACTGGAAGTTTCGTATTTACCATATTGTCAATGTCGAATGTAAACATGTACAATTTTTTCACTCCTTTGTGAGTTGATGGTAATAGGGTACTAAAATTGATTTCCACATCAGTATCATATTCGGATTTTCTGGTTCGGAATTCAAATTTTTATCGCCAAAATTAGGTCAACTCCTGACAATGCTGGAGATTTTCCTTTCACAAAATCAGCCATATTTTCACTTGCATTTGCCAGATAAGTATATAGGTGGAGATAGGTGGGTTATATATTCGACTGTCATCGCTCTCAAGGCATAGTAATCATCTTAAAACTAAACTTACGGCTTTTAACCATCCAATGTAATAGTAACACGAAAGTCAGAGGGATTTGACTTGTGAGTGCTATTTATTACAAGTACATATCATCGTCGTTTTCATAATCTAATCATTTCGTGCTGTTTTGCGAAACGTTTTCATGGGGTAATAATCAACCTTATGCATCGATTGTGTTCATTTAATTTGGACACAGTTCTTAATGACGTAAAAGTGTTGAAGTGAATTAAATACGAAAAGGAAACGATTAAAAAAAAGAATTCCCACTCATCACATGAATAATCAAAGGAAATGAATGCTCAAATTGTGGTAATTTTTATTTGGAATACCAACTTTCACTCTCTCGCTCTCAAATGCATCCACACTGATCATCAAGAAACATACTATGAAAGAGAAAAAAATAGGCTTGAACATCTATAAAGAAATTACTAAACACATTTTAGATAACGTATTTCAATATTACAAATGGAGGTACATCGCATCAGAGCTCACAATAATTAAGCAAAAAGAGCTTCCCATCTCCCCCTCTTTCTAAACAGAAAAATATTCATATTCAATTTGTAGATCTACATTTCCAAACTATAGTAAGTGAATTAAAAACGAAAATGATACGATTCTTTGTTGTAAAATTCAATATCATCATAGCTATTCCTGATTTTATAACACTTGTATAGTTTTCATTTATTACAGTAACGAACTTGGCACTCGGAAAGTACGTTTCAGCAAGTTCCCAATTTGAAGATGGCAACGGAACATGGCAAAATGCTGTCGATGGACGAACACATATCGGTGATTTGAATCTATTATTCCATACAAGTTTTGAATTGTACCCGTGGCTGACTATTACACTAGAGAGACTAAGCATTGTGAAGAGCATCACACTCTATAACAGAATCGATGGCAGCGGTAAGCCTGTAATTATACATACATTGTAGTATAGTGTCTTTCATAACTTTATTTTAGGTAATTTGTTCTGATTATGAATTATCTTATTTACAGTGATGGAATGGGAACTATTTACACGTAAAGTCTTTTATTAGTAATAATCCCATTAAATTAGTATACTGTAGAAGCACAAATATTCGTTGGATTAAAATTTCGTTGTTTTGATACCAAGAACAAATTCGTCGGAATTTGATATCGTCATATCAAAGATAACGAACAGTGATCAATCTCCATAATACGTTTTTATAAGAACGACAAATCTTTTAAGGTGGAAAGCTACACCAGAAAAATTGGATCTGCATAAAAAGTAGAGGATCTGAAAAACAATATTTTAAAAAAAAAAAAAAATTCACTCTATGTTGTCAAAAAATGCAGTTTTAGTAGAAGACAATAAACAATTTGAAAATAAAAATAAAAACCCCTGCAAGAATCGAACCCGCGATCTACAGTTCTAAGTCACCGCGCTAACCTACTGAGCTACTCAGTTACGAATTTGAATTTGAAATGAATTGACATATAACCTTCTTGCATCACCGTGTGAAATGATACCAATACATTGTAGGAGCGGAGTTCGAACTGACGTGCCATCTAATATAGATACGTCGTCAACAAACGAAATGAATTGAAGCTGCAAGTTATTGAATTGTATAGGACTTTAATGAGTATTTCAAGGTATGTTTGGATAAAAGTATAGTACGATATGCTAGGAGTTTAAAATGCAAGAATACAACGATATGAGGCATCAGCTGTGTATTCTTTGTAAGACGTAAATTGGCGCGGTTTGTATAAGGGGTGGACCTCTAGGTCTCTGGTCTGTCCCAATATTTTCTCAAAGAGTTGGACGTAGCTCTACAGCTAGAGTTTGTATTGCTTCATCTCTCTGATACTGGTGCATAGACAATACTGAAAATAGTCATGCTGATTAAAGGGGTATGGGCACATTTTGAGTTAAATTTTGTATTTTTAATGTTTAAAATGTTTAGCTAAGATATCTGTAATGGTCAGCAAAAATTGTTTGCCAGATGTTGAGGTACAAGCAAGATACAGTGCTCACAATTAATAGTTATGTAAACAAATCTGGTGCCATTTTTGTTTTTATTTTTTTTCATAAAGATACACATGTATTGCTTCATAAAAATATTATGTTTAAAACAAAAATGAGATGTGAGAAATACTAGAAACTGTTTACATGTGTTCAGAGTAAACTTCTATTTTGAAAAAAAAATCTGCAGAACACATACTAGCATTTGAATATAGGTAAACAAAAAACAAGGCACGGGCCTTATTAAAAAAATAGAGAAGAATTGTAAGTACATGTATTTATCTCACTCGTAACTTAACAAATGACGTTCAAAATTTTGCTGACCATTAGAAACACCTTACATGAACATTGTAAACATTATAGATGGAAATCTATAATTTGCACATTTTAGCTCAAATCTTTAACACGGAAAAATGACCATATCTCTCTGAAATTTTAAGATGTGTTGTGCATGAAAAATTATTGCATTAAAGTTAATTTCAGTATATTCTATGTGTGATGTTACGATACGTCGTGATATATTTCTCCCTTTCAAACATCTTAAAATTAGGATATAATAGCATTCCTTCCATATGACCCATCAATGTATTTTAGGTAGATGGCTGCATAACGTTGAAACCAGGGTCGGTAACTCAACTGACTGGAGTCAGATGTCTACTTGTGGAACATACGTGGGACCTAGTGTGACGGGAGGAGTTCACGTCATAGAGTGCGGGAAATTCTTGTATGGAATGTTTGTCACTTTGAAAATTGTCAAACCGAACTACATTACAGACAACCCCGTCGCTAGTACCGGCAAAAATGCTCTGGTGTTGGGGGAAGTTGTCGTCGCTGGAGTCCTGGTGTGAACCACAGATTGTGAAAGTCAGTTTGATCCGCCCCACTACCACCCAGCACATAGAATGATTATTCACATGTAAATCAACTCAAAATGATACGACAAACTACAAACACTTAGATGTTGATACAATTAATGTATATAATGCCTATAAGAAATTTCATATTCTTTATCTAAGAGATTCCATTTTCATATAATGTAAGGAAATTGAATTCTTCATTGTTTATTATATTCATATCTACAAGTTTATACAAATCCTTTTTGTATAAATTATAGTGTTTCTTGTTTTATTCACTAGAAATAATGCTCGTACTACTACTAAGTCAAAACGTGGACTAAAAATGACGTCATGACATACAGTTTTGTGTAGTTGCTTTGTTGGGGAAATGGCAATTATATTATGTACAATTTTTAAATGTATAGCATAAGGACTTGCAGTCAACATTTTGAGGAAATATTTGGCATTATATTTTTATCAAACCCTCGGTTGCTTGAAACGTGTGAGGATGGGTTTTTTACTAGAATAATAATTTGTATCAATCGGTGGTTAAAAAGAGTGCAATTCAGTTAAAGTTTCCATATATATTTTTTCTAACTATATCCTCAAAAATACAGACATATTTGGGTCCCCTACAGAAAAATGTGTGAAGTAGATGTGTTTTTCAAAACTTGCATTGAATACAATTGATTTAATAATTCCTTGATGTTTTTCCATGCACTTTTAGTGTATCATAAACTCATGCCTATATTTAGCTGGTCACATGACTCAAAGCACGTGATGATTCAATTTTATGTGACCATGCGATTGCCATGACTCGCATGTTGAACCATTACTACAATAGATGCATCAGTTGTGTTTAATTTTTAATTTACCTCGCACTCATATTAATGCAGGCTTCCTTAACGTCGCTGAATGAGATCAGGGGCCTAAGAGGAATGTGAATCCCTAATGAAATGATGTTTGATATTGTTATGTTATCGTAAAATGTTTTATATCACTTGTAACACGCAATCCGATCGGTTCATTTGACTTTAGCAGCATTCTTTGTACCGTTTATAACAATTTTTACAATTCCCGCCATATGACGTTCTAATCATGAAGTCGTGCAATGCGTTTGACTGTGGAGTTTCAATCTGTTACTACGACATTATTGATCCGCGTCATAAAATAAATTGTTTCACTAGAATTAATCACCAAATAAAATTCAAGGCAATTTATTAAATTAAATTATAATTATAAGAAACAAACACACACACACACCCCACCCCCGTTTTATGTGATATAAAGTAAGTTGAGAGAGTTTACGCAGTTTTATAAACGAAGCGGTCTCTAATGCTTAAATTGCACCAGCTTACTTTGTATATCGTATCTAACGAAAAACAAAAATTCATTCATTCTTTAAAGTAGCATAATCTGTATCTTTACGAAAAATTAAATCTTTCGGATTTTTTTTCTATGTATACATCTAATAAAGTTATGCTTTTGTACGTAATTACAACATTTAAAGCAAAAGATACAAAAGAACAAAGCACTTGTTTCTAATTATTTATGATATTACCAACCTATGAAAAACAACCAAAGTCGCCTGAGAATGTAGATCAATGCGCAGTTACTGTTATTAGTGGTTTTGCGATGTATACACATGACCTTTTTCCTCTTTGTGAACAATAGTATAACGTATTTAACAACGCATATCATAAGTATGCACTGTGGTATTAATCAAATATTTTTGCATTTACAGTTCAGAGAATGCGTCGAATATAGGCTATTTACTACAAACACTTTCAAGCGCTGATTTTTGAAATCTACTTTCCATATAAAAGATCGCGTGGCAAATGACGTATATCTCTTTCCATTTATAGAATTATCACGTTGTAGACACGATGTCTTTTCTCGCTTGTTGTTGTTACATTTTGATTCGATCAGATTTCGTGGTTCGCATTTCTTTTACAGTCGTTAATATAATTTTGTATTTTCCGTAAAGAAATCACACTGTAAAAAATTCAAAAGATACATATTATGCTACTTTAAATGAAGTTCAGCATTTCTTGACAAAGAAATTGTTTTAAAGCAGCACCATGGCCATCACTATGGAACAACAATGACAACCTAAATCAATTTCAAATTACCACTACTCAGTCAAGTAATCCAAGATGCAGACAAGAAGGAAACCAAAATAAGTCTGTAGTAGCAATTACCGTGATTACTTTGTAATCTGAATATCAATTAGACGCTTTTGTGCTGACGTCATCAAACGTTTAAGTGAGCCAGGAAGACTCTGACAATTGCTATAAAAGGAGCGATCGCGGTGACTGTACGCAGCTGTCTGTCAATAGCCGAAGAAAAGGGTGTAAAAAGTTTTGAAACACAAGAGGATAATCAGAGCCTAGAAGCAGAATCTTAGAACCTCCTTGATTTTGTTAGGAATCATTGTTAATCATTGTTCTGTATATATTAGCTTATTTATTTCTAATTGATTGAGAAAATAGTATTTATTTAATAACCAATAATAGGCGTAGGGAACGTCAAGGAAAATTATCAATATATCTGGGGTAAGGGAATACCTTAGGTAGGAAGGACCAAAGCCCACCAACGAAAAACAGAACGGCACAAGTGTCCATCTAGATAGGGTCGAGGTAGTCAGAATCGTGTCTTGAAGGGGACGTCCCGGTTGACAAAGCTGTATCAGTTGTGTTTTATTTTTGATTTACCAACCAAACATGCGCATTTGTTAAGAACGTTGATTTATCGCACTTATATTAATGCAGGCTTCCTTAACGTCGCTGAGAATCTCCACCATTCTGACGCCAGGTCATGTACGTCCAAATGCACCGGAGAAACTCTGGTTGTATGGGTACTTAACATCCCTAGTCCATTCCACCATATGACCGGGCGGATATCCTCCGGAGTGTCCCAAAGTCTCAAAAACTTGATTTCCCAATTACCATCCTGTGGTGTGAAGACCCGTAGGAGTTCTGGGTTCCAGGAACATTACGCTCAAGTTCAACAGTAGCACACCCTTTACACATCCTTCTGCAACGTCGCAACTAGATCCAAGGGACTCCCCAGGCATATCCGTAAGGAATTCCCACTGGCATGAAAAGTGCGAGGCATCAGCAGAATCTCAGATAGTTTACGAATAGTAGGTTCCACCTTATAATCTGCCAACTCCCTATCGAAGTGAGAAGGGCATGAGCAACGGAAATGGCACTGATACATATCTTCTGAGGCAACAAAACCCGAGCCTCGTCCTGGGATTCCGCTCTACCAATGGTCGTCTGTATTTTCTCTCCTACATGGAGAGAGTACCATGCTCAAGGTCTAATTTCGCTTTACATCCTCGCATGAAGTCTACACCAAGCAACATAGAGTCCTTGAAAGGAACCACATACATGTCCACTCGACCAGATCCCCAGCATGCTCATTTCTATTCCAGCTTTCACCACAGTCTTCGCAGGTAGGTCCTAAACCCAGAATTGCTCTGCGTATCCCTTTGATGGCCTCACTTGGTCAGTGGTGATGCACCGATCACCTCGCCTATAATCTGTATCTCTGGGGTATCCTCCCCGGACCCACCATCCCTGGTTTCTCGGGTCCACTCCCGAATCCCTGAACGATCAAACTCCAGCTTATCCACTGGGCTGCTACCACGATCCATATCCTCGCTAATGTTCTCGGAAAAGGTGGATGCCTTAAAATGCACGCGCGTGTACTTCCTCCGGCACCCTGGTTTTACGTGGGAACGTTTCTTTTCCCTCTTCTGGGTGTCTGGTCTTGGGTTGTATGACCATCTGCCTCTGTGCCTCTCGTAAACATTACACAACCTTTCTAAGAAGCACACCAGTTGTTCTTGGCAACAAGATTTCGTTTTGACTAGTGCGCTCTCTGTAGGTATCAAACCTATCATTGGCTCCAGACCATGCATAGAACTACCGGTACTCTTCAATTGAACCTGTGGACTTTAGAGCGACGCAGGGGCTGACAGTAGTTCCTAGCAGAATGTGCCATCAGCTTCTTGTGCGCTTCCTGACTTATAGTCCAAGAGCAGTCCATACGGAAATTCCCAGCTTTGCCGCACCTAATACAAGTCGTGGAAGTTCGATCTGGAGCAACGTGCCGATGGAGAACCCCCTTGGGAACATTTGCTCTCCCTCAAAGCAGCTTTAATGAGCTGCATGGTGTCCAACAACTCTCTAAGAATGTTTCTGGAGTCAAGGTCTGAAGAAGGGTTCCTTGATGTCACCCCCTCTTGTTGTTCTTTCTGGTTTTGAGTCAACTCTGGCAATAATGGAAATACTGAACCCGATCAACAGAGGCTGTCTGGGGCCTTAGGTTTGGGCTGCCTGCCCAGAGCATAAATCCCCGCAACATGATTCTCTGCTCCATAACACAATTGTATCAATGCGTGAGGGATTAACATCAGATAAATTTTGGAATTCCCGAGTTGCCAAAGCGAGTATGTGCTCTGTCCATTCTTTCAAAGCCTCACTACTTGACTGGGTGCCGACTGGAAGTTCAGCTGGTGAGTTATGTCTAAAAGACAGTACAGTTTTCCACAACTTCCTTGTACTTAGATAGTTTATTAAACATATATATTAACTGCAAATCAGCAACATAGTTTTAGAATACGCGACATGGTTTGAGGATCTCATCGCCAGTTTTCATATTAATGTCGCAAGATTAATTAACAAATTCTATAGCCGTAATAACGATCTTGTTTGCTATTTTGGCCTGTCATTGGATGGTATGCTATCTGGTGTGTTTCATAGCAATTGTTATCCCGTTTTTCATATACTTATTTTGACTAGGGATTGTTCCATTTCCCTGATTAAGACAATGAGCTCACACTTTATTACCTCCCGTCATAATGCCATTCCCACATATCGCCAAAGAAATTAATCCAAAGTATCGTTTTTCTTACCATCTAAAACCTCATTGTAACATCATATACAAGTGATGATATGCTGCTACAGTCCTTGAAACGTTCTACTTGACCACACGCACGGTGACGACGCTGACGCCACGGTGACCGCCGCGCACACCACGCACGGTGACCGCAGCTGAACAATGAATGAAAGACTGCCGCACGGTGACCGCACGCTGAACGCAGCGAAAATGGTTAAAGTAGACGTTTCAGGGCGACTGTACATGTATGGACAGTTGGCATTGGAGAATGTGTTCCCATTGTCACAACTTTAAAAAGGTACTTTTCCGATAATGTTTATCTTCAACAGAATATCGAATGACACATCACATCATTGTGTGGGATGAAAAATTCAAGAGATGTAAAATTTATTTTCATTTGATTTTCATGGAACAAAACATTAGTAAAAGTTATTTGTAGAAGTTGAATAATTCAAAAGTGGTTTATTGTTTGCAGTATATGATCAATTTATGCAAGAGTTAACTCCCTTTGATACACAATTAAAACATCATCTATAATTCAAGACATAAAGAATTATTTGGTTTGCAAGTTTAGAGTTGAAGATATTAAAAAAGAAATAGGTTTTATTATTAAAACATTTATAGCAGTCTTTGTTTTGAGAATATAGTTCATTTTTCGATCGCTTCTGTAGTCTTGCGTTGTCTTTCGTACATTACATGTAATAATCGACTCTCTTCACTCCCTCTTTGCAATAAAACATCTTTGGAACAAGGGAAATATGGAATGTAAATTCCAGGACTTTTCCACCTTCGGATTCGTGGTGAAATAACAAACAAATTTAAAAAATTATCAAATTTGGAAACATGTAATTTCAACAAACCAACGTTTGTCAAAACAAAAACAAGACAACGCTATATCGATACATGTACAGCTAGCAGATCTCTTCAGATATGTAATGTTCATCATCCACAGGTACTTGGCGGTTTAAACGTGGCATATGATAGTCTATGCATGAAACATTAAACATTATAATTCTTTAATGCTATTGATAATATTTAAGCATAATTAGTCCAGGCAATTTGTGCAAATTTTTGGCAGAATTACTCAAAAGGTGATAATAGCATGAAATTTGGCATGGTGGTAGCTTAGATCATTACAAGCATTTTTAGAAGTGGACCCCACTCGAAAATCCAAAATGGCGGGAATGGCGGCCATTTCGAAAAACGCGTATATACCAAAATGATGAGAAGTCATATGTTGATGATTTAAAGTGATTTTATCAGGAAAGAAAATACTGGTATTTTTAACAACATCAGATGGATATTTTCACATCACGCATCAATTTTGACGGAAAAAAAAATCAAGATTCAATGGCTGCCATTTGGAAAAACCCCTTGAAATCTAAGATAAAAATACACTTTGCATCATAAACAGGTGTAATGATCATAAAGGTCACTTTAACATCAATGATGTTAGAAATGATTAAGCATTTACTCTATGTCACAATTTTCAACATTGCATAGTGCTTACAGCTGCTTTAACATATTTACATTTTCCACGACAAGTCACAAACATTATTGCTTTTGATCATTGATTTTGGTCACTCAAGCACTACCGACTAGGGAAGGCGGTCATCGGGCTACTTGTGTTTCGATAGGGTCTCAGGTGGCATGTGAGACCCCACGTACTCTTGGGTGGAGGATGTTAGGTAGCCTGGAGTAAGGATGATTTCAGAACATCACTATACCCTGTAGGTTTTATCCTACCTCATGTCTCCCATAGTGAGACGTCACCTGTCTTTGGTTTGGGGGTGATGCTCCTAGGTCGGGTTTGCACACTAACCCCTCTCAGAGTTTAGGAAATAGAATTATCTGTTCCATGCTAAAGAAACATGCATTTCAGTCTTTGACACCCACTCATAGATATGGTGGACCATTCATGTCTACAGTAGTTTCTACCCAGTACTGTGGCGGACCCCAGATATCACTGGTAACTGCCCTAGTACACCACTATACTCAGCTTGCCCATGATCCCGAAAGGGATATGAAGGGGGAGACAGGGATTTCTTTAGACCGAGAGAGCAACAGCACCTGAACAGTTTCCTCGGTCAGCAGCTGCCTCCCTAACCGTATGCCCAAGCTTACTCCCACACAGGCACCGACATCGGTAAGCACCTATGTTTCTCTGACGCGTAAGTCTAGATATAAGGATTTGAATGAAGATGACAAGGCAAGTCGGATCGTTCTTGATCAACTTTTTTAGGCTGATCCACAGTCACCAGTGGACGGAAGGTGAGCAACATGATCACTTATGCTTCTCTCCGGAGAAAGCCGCCAGTGAGTATTACACGTTGCTACTGGAGATCACACCAAACCTCAGTCTTGGAGAAAATGTGGGATTATTCGGCGAGAGGTATGGATCCTCAACACCAGACATAGCTCACGTTGCTTTTCTGTGGTGGACTTCGGTCGTACCTACCTTGGATTTACCCCGGAGTAGTGACACTGGCACTCTTATTTCCCCGTTCAGGCCTGTTTAGGCTATGGATCCCATCATTTCAGAGAAAATGAGCGAGTGTAATAGTTGGGTGCGAGTCACTCTTGNGTTGCTTTTCTGTGGTGGACTTCGGTCGTACCTACCTTGGATTTACCCCGGAGTAGTGACACTGGCACTCTTATTTCCCCGTTCAGGCCTGTTTAGGCTATGGATCCCATCATTTCAGAGAAAATGAGCGAGTGTAATAGTTGGGTGCGAGTCACTCTTGGACTGACTCGCCCGGTAACCTAGCTGACGCAGGCGGTGTATGGGTTTAGTGCATGACCTTGGTGTATGTAACATTAGATACATGGATATTATTGCTTTTAAGGTATCGAAAAGAGAGAAATAAAAAATCGGCTTCCAAGATGATCGCCATTCAAGATGGCCGCATGCTATATACCTTTTGAACATTTTCAATGGTAAACCTTATTGTATGTAATATATCTGCAAAGTTTCGTCATTTTTAGTCAAAGCGTTGCTTTTTAATAAAAAAAAAATTCTGATTTAATCTTAATTTTGTCGCATTATTTTCAAAATGGCCGCAAAATCCACGATTTTGAGTTATTCGATTGGGTCAACTTCTACTATTTATTGATAAGACCCAAAGAGGATATGTGCAAAATTGCATGCTTTTATCACCCTCTGAGCATTTTTTTCACAAATCGCTCGGACTAAATTAAAATCATGCAAACAACTTCTAGAATATCGTATGTGTGCTCACGTATTTGAAAATAATCCATCCCCAGCAAAATGAGAACTTTAAACAAGATATCAAAGATTATGTGAATTACGGTTTCTATGTGCACGATATTTTGGTATCCTCTCTATTGTGCTTCACAAGCAACAGACTTGTCAAATAACTGAAGGTGGGTAAAAATATAAATAACCATATGTGCAATGTTGCTTCAAACACAATTTAGAACAGGGTTTTCTACATATCAGGCCCGATTTAGGAAACCAAACGACTAGATTTGGAGACAAACTTGGTTTTGTAAAGGCAAAGATAACGAACAGCGATCAATCTCGTAACTCTCAAATAGGATACAAAAACAAGAGTTGGGCAAACACAGAGCCCTGGACAAACCAGAGGTGGGGTCAGGTGCCTAGAAGGAGCAAGCATCCCCTGTTGACCGGTCACACCGGTAAATTGAATCATTGGTGTAACCTGGGATTTATGAGCAAATAATATTGTATTTGATTCCAGAGATAATGGTTACTGCACATGGTAACTTATCTATGTTCTATAATATGTATGTATATGATTCTCTTGTAACTTGTCTATGTTCTATAGGATGTATGTATATAATTCTCTTGTAACTTGTC
>CAJDSM010021732.1:12977-30739 GCA_903981925.1 Ostrea lurida
CATAATTTTCTTGTAACTTGTCTATATTCTATAGGATGTATGTATATAATTCTTTTGTAATTTGTCTATATTCTATAGTATGTATGTATATAATTATCTTGGTAACTTGTCTATATTCTATAGTTTGTATGTATATATAATTATCTTGTAACTTGTCTATGTTCTACAATATGTATGTATATAATTATCTTGGTAACTTGCCTATGGTTTATAATAGGTATGTATATATAACAGTGAGGAAATCTCTTTGATATCTTAGCGACAACTTTCCTTTTCTATTTAGCAATGTGCCACTATCACCTGCTTATGGGGTATAAGTCTCCTAGTTGATTCGATGCGCAAAAACATGTCATGCGTGTGAGGACTTTTTAAAGCGAGGCCAACTACTAACAGGAAAGTTGATGTTGCAGGGTTATAATAAATTTCGTTTAAAGTGATCATTTTGCAAATTCTACAGTCGCTGTGACCCGTGGGGGTCCGGGTTAGAATAGGTGCCCAGCATCCCCTTGCGTGTCGTAAGAGGCGACTGATAAGACCGGAAAAACCGAGGTCCCGTGTCACAGCAAAAAAATCCATCCCTGCTCAATGGCCCCGAGTGCCGAGCATAGGCCTAAATTTTGCAGCCCTTCACCGGTAATGGTGACGTCTCCATATGAGTGAAATATTCTCGAGTGGGACGTAAAACAAGAAATAATCAATAAATCAATCAATCAACAGTTGCTGTGATGACCTTGTTTGCAAATACAAAACATGTTGACTGATTTGTTTCATACCCGTTGTTAGACCGTCATTTTCATACTAGATTTGACGACGGATAGTCTTGTTTACTTTATTTCGACTAAGGGCTCACGGCGGGTGTGACCAATTAGCAGAACATGCTTACTTTTCCATGGCATCTGAGCCTGTTGTCGCGTTTGTTGGCGGTCCGTGTTGCCCTACACTCGTTTTGGTTTTTTTTTTTTTTATTATGATTACGTTTAACACCATGTTGACTTCGCCTATTTATATATTCCTGGACATATCTGATGATGAATTATTTTCGAAATGTGTCATATACGATGCACCAAAATTAATATCGCATATTAAAAAAAATATAAAATGCTCCTGGTGAATTGTCCGTCCGTCCCTGAGGATATGGTAAGCCCGGTTAGACAGTACCTTACTCACTCGGTACAAAATTTTCCCAAACAACGTCACAAAACATTGGACATTTCTGCTCTCGTGCAAAGCTCTTCTCCTTTACCAGCTTTTGGCTTGAGATTTAGACTTTTTATGCCTTCTCTAACATTCCTTTTCATTGTCCTTGGCTTTTCAAACGTCAGGTTTCAACCATCGAGGATACAGAATGGGGATTATTGCATGGACTCTAAAACCATTAGTGCCAATTAACAAAATGAATTGGGGAAAAGTGCTTACCACAAATTCTACTATGTTTTGTCACAACAAAATTCATCCTTTGATAATAATGAATTCATATTTTTTGACGAGCATTGTCTTTTGGAAAACTAAAAAATTACACATTTTTATCTACATTTGAAGAGGTAGAACAATTATATACCACACAGTAAACCATTTCTGCTACACTAAATTGCTGTTTAGATGGGGATTTCTAAGCTTATAATAAATCATGTTTATTGCATGGACTCTAAAACCATTAGTGCCAATTAACAAGATTTGTTTGTTTTTGATAAAAGATAAAAATAATTTAGTATCTTTCTTCCTGAATGATACAGCCGCTCTGCAGCTGGTAATCCATATCTGACGTCACAGTGAAGGTTTCCGATCTTAGTGGCCTCAGATATGCATATTGAGGTCACGGGTCTTATCAGCTCATTGAAACCACAATAGCTTTGAAACAGATGGAAAGTGATGGGAAAAATGTGCAGGGATGTTATCACGTACATATTATGATTGTTGTGTAGTGTTTTTGGTATTGTATCACATGTCCTTTAACTTAGATTAGAACCACGTGCACCTAGGATGCTTACAATATGACACCCCCAAATTTGAGAACATCTTATAGTGGTCAAGGAAGAATAATTCTGTGTAAAAGACTTTAATTTTCAAACATTTCTACAGAATTTTGAAATTTAACCAATGCTGATCTTGACTGATGACACAGTGTTACAGAGACGACATATGGATGTATACATGTAGCAGAGCGGTCGTACCGTAGAGGTGCTTCAAATGGATATGCTCCAATGTCAGCTGGCATGAGGGCTTATCGTTAGTGAAACCGTAATTGAAAGGTTATGGGAAAGGTTTCAGAACACAAGGAGGGTGGCAAGCGCAGAAGAATTGCAGTTCATGGGGGTCCTAAAATAGTGCTTTTGGCAAAAGGCATTTGGTTGATTTCTTCCGAAACCTTGAATAAGAAGTATAGGAATGATCATGGGGTGCATATTTTCACTCGAACGTTAAAATATGGGCTTCATGCGGTAAATTTGCTTGCCCACAAGCCCATAATGGGTCCTGATTTCGCCGTAAAACTATCGAAAAACACCGTCACAAAATGATAGACCCTCCACCAAAGCGATTATGCTCAGCAATGTAACATTCCTGATATCCTTCATTTTTCTAGCGCTACACACGCTGACGATTATGATAAAAATCCACACATAACGTGGATTCATTTGTGAACAGAATCAGTCTCAAAATCGTAATTGCCAATGTTCATAGTGTGTGCTAAAATCAAAACAAGCTTTGTGATGTCTTACGGTCACACATAGCTATAGTCATATTCATGGCTAACGGACATGTAAATTTGATGCATGTAGTCTATTTCTTAATGTCTGAGTTAACTCATGATCATTCCTATACTCCCTACTCAAGGATTCAGCAAAGATCAACCAAAGAATATGAGATCAACCGATTGCGTTTTGCCAAAAGCACCATTTTCGGACGCCCCGGAGCTGTCATTCTTCTGCGAATGCCACTACGAGGTCTTCGTTGCACCCTCCATGTGTTCTGGAATTTTTCCCATAACCTCTTAATTACGGTTTTACTAACGTTTAATTATCACGCCACCTGACGTTGGCGCATATACATTTGAAGCATCTCTATGGCACGACTCCTCTACTGTACATCCATAAGTCGTCTTCTCAACATTTTGCTATCAATCAAGGTCAGTAATGTTCAAACTTCAAAACTCCGTAGAAATGTTTGAAAATTAAACTCTTTTTACACAAAATTGTCTTTCCTTGACCACCATTAGCTGTTTCTCAAATCATTTGGGGGGGGGGGTCATATTGTAAGCATCCTAGATGCACGTGGTTTCGGTCAATCGGTAATCAAACACTGCAGATAAAAAGGAGAATGAACGGCATCAACATACATATCATTTTCACAAACAAAACTTTTGTATAAAAAAAATAATGTGAGTATGCGAGCGGATCTAACATTTAATTTTATTAGATTGGGTCAATAGAGGATGCTTACTCCTCCATGGCACTGATCCTGCCTTCGCTTTTGTCGGGGTCAATGTTGCCCTACACTTGATGTATGTACAGGGTGTTTCATAATATATGTTACATTTTTAACTTTAAATATCTTTGTTACTTACCATACTTTTTACACATACCATATATCATTTTAAACACCAAATTCAACGTTTTTATTTTGGTGAGAAAGTTCGGGAAATTATTGCATCATCAACCTTAATTGTAACATGAATGATGATGTCACAGTTTGAAGCTTTTTGATGTGATTTAGCTAATCAACAAAGTATGAAATTGTAAAACAGTACTCTACTACCAATATAAATCAACAAAAATCATTCAGAGGTAAATGAAAGAAAATATGCTATTAAGGAGAAATTTATCAGGAGATTAGTATCAAAGTTTGAGAAGATAAGCAGGGACAGTATGTGATAGAAGATATGGCATCCCGGGAAGACAGAGGACTTCAAAACCAATGACTTTATCACTGAAGTGACTCCACCTATTGAGAACCTAATTTCTCCCTAACTTGCAGAGAAAATATGGCGATCGACAAACTGTTTGGTTTAAACAGAATAGAGTTACACCTCATGCTTCATTTGCTGTCTTACACTGGTTAGAGAAAACATTTTTTGGACAGATTAATATCGTACAGAACACAAAGAGTAAGGCTTCAGCATTCACCAGATCTTAAAACCTTTGGACTCTTTTTCTATTAGGATTCTTAAAAGATAGGGTATACAGCCCCAAACTACAGTCAGACACTGAACGAACTCAAAAGGAACATCAATTTCATATTTAGGAGTGTCTTATTAAACATGTGTGGTAATGCGAAAAATATCCAAAACAGCTTTCTCTTGTTGTTGGAAGAGACTGTACATAGTCATATAGAACATTGACTGTAAAATGTGAAGTTATGAGATTGGATATGATAAAAATGACGTAATTAAGAAATTTGATAAATTTGAGTTGTTGATTCAAATGTCCGCTTAAATTTGAAAATAAGGTTCAGTATTATTCACAACAAATCTAATGGATACACGTAGTTATATGATAAAAACATTTATCTTTATCTAGTTCCCGTGTTTGTTCAATCATAAATTAAAAATATAACATATATTATGAAACACCCTGTATGTTTTTGTTTTGGATTATGATTACGTTTAACACATTGTTAACTTCGCCATTTTATATTCAAACGGAGTTTTAATTAAGTTTCAAGTAGAAAAGGATTATAGTACACTTTCCAAAGATAAAAAAAGATAAAACTAGTCATTTTTGTGAAACATATTTCTTATACACCTTAAGTTTGTACTGATGCTGGGACCAAACTAGCTGATAGATACATGTAATCCCATTGGAATTACACATGTAACATAATTTATGTACAACATTTAATTCTATAACTGCAGCCACTAAAATGTATGCCGCTCAATGTCGGAACAAATAGTATGTCGCTGTTCAGAGGCAGTCAAGTTCTACGTTAGAAGAAGCTGTCAATATACGATGTAGGACCAAAAAGCTAGTGACTGTACATTGAAAAATAAGTACATGTAGAATGTAATGTGTTTCAATGAACGTGATACAAGCAATTCGCTGGATATAGCTCAATTTGTGTGTAAATCAAGAAAGGTGCTTTAAATGTAACTCAATGTACGTGCAAGCTGTAGTTTTCTTTATTTGCAAACTTTAAACCAACTGTTGAATAATTAAAAGGAATAGTAATGACATTGAATAGTTGATTGTTCAACTTCTAAATATTATATAGTCAAACTATTCATTGATTAAACACAATATGGATGACGTCATTGAAATTTTAGCAGAGCTTATAGATTCCTATCGACAAATCAGAATAAATTTTATCTAAATAATACCGGTCTGGCTTGGATTTCGCGAACAAATATCAAACTTAAGTTTTCTTCTATTTGAGCAGTTAAAATATCATACTTAAGTTCAAGTTTAGACTGAAATTGCGTTTGAAACTTTGTTACTTCGCCATTTTATATTGTTTCAAGAAATCCAGGCCTAGTCTCAAAAAGAACAAATGATGCACGTGGTAATTTTTATTACAAAGTACGAGTTTCTAAAGCATAAAACAAGAAACACTATAATTAAAAAAAATGGGATTTGTATAAACTTGTAAATATGAAAATATAAAACAATGAAGAATCTTAATCCCTACACTATCAGTAAATGAAAACTTATAAATAAGGAATATGAAATTTCTTATAGGTATTATGTACATTAATTGTATCAACATCCAAGTGTTTGTAGTTTGTAGTAGATTTACATGTGAATAATCATTCTATGTACTGGGAGGTAACAAGGCGGATCAAACTGACTTTCACAGTCTGTGGTTCACACCACGACTCCAGCGACGACAATTTCCTCCAACACCAGGCAATTTTTCCCGCCACTAGCGACGGGGTCGTTTGTAATGTAGTTCGGTTCTACAATTTTTGCGGTGACAAACATTCCATACAAGAGTTTCCGGCACTCTATGACGTGAACTCCTCCCGTCACACTAGGCCCCACGTAAGTTCCACAAGTAGACATCTGACTCCAGTCACTGGAATTCCCGACCCTGGTTTCAACATTATGCAGCCACCAACCTAAAATATATTGATGGGTCATAAAGAAGGAGTACTATTATATATAAAATGGCGAAGTAAAATGTATCAAACGTAATCATAGTCCTAAAAACTCAATCAAAATCGAGTGTAGGGCAACACGGACCTTCGACAAAAGCGAAGGCAGGATCAGGTGCCATGGAGAAGTAAGCATCCTCGCTGACCGGTCACACCCGCCGTGAGCCCGTAGTCGAAACAAAGTAAACGGGATTATCCGTCGTCAAATCTAGTATGAAAATGACAGTATAACAAAGGGTATGAAACAAATCAGTCAACATATGACTTAGTGATAATTTATAATCGCAAACAAGGTCATTATAACGATCGTAGAATTTGCGAAATTATGATCTCAAACGAGATTCGTTATAACCCTGTAACATCAACTTTTGGTTAGTAGTTGGCCTCGCTCCAACAAATCATCATACGCATGGCATACCCTTGCGTATCGAATCAACTGAGATACATACACACCATAAGCAGGTGATAGTGGTACATTACTACATAAAAAGGGAAGTTTTTAAGATACTTAAAAGGGAGAAACTTATCACAACGTATCGTCACATCACACATAAAATGTAAATGCAAAGATAACGAACAGTGGTATAAGAATGCATTGGAATAAATTTTGGCGGAATAATTGGTTTTTTTATCCATGCACAACAAAACATAACATTTCAGACAGAGATATGAGCATTTTTTAGTGTTAAAGGGGCACAGCCATCTTTTGAGCTAAAATGTGCAATTTATAATGTCTTCAATGCTCACGCAAGGCATTTCTAATGTTCTGCAAAAAAGAACATCTTATGTTGAGCTACAAATGAGATACAAAACTTACAATTCTTCGATATATAAACAAGTCTCATGCCATGTTTTTGTTTACCGGTATTGCTAGTATACGTTCTGTGTAATGCCTATTTTTCACATGTAAACAGTTTCTAGTGCTTCTCACATCTCATTTTCCTTTAAACATAGTATTTTCTGTGAAGCAATCTTTATTTAAACAAAAAACATGACACCAGCCTCGTTTACATAACCAAGAACTGTAAGACCAGTAACTTACTTGCAATTCAACATCTGACATTCCAATTTTTGCGGACCATTAGAAATATCTTGGTTAAACATTTCAAACATTAAAAATGCAAATATAAAATCTAGCTCAAAATGTCAGAGAGGGGAAGCAAACTATATCTGTAGAATCGTGCACAGCTCTTTGAGAAAGTATTGGGAAAGACCAGAGAACTAACTTAAAAGATTTATCCCTTATACAAACCGCCGATTATATAGCACAAATATTGCGCATATTTGAGGCCTCATATTACAGTATTCATGTATTGTTAACTACTAGCATATCGTACTATACTTGTTGTATCCAAATATACCTTCAAATATTCATTAAAGTCCTATACAACCCAATAACTCGCATCTTCGATCATTTTGTTTGTTGACGACGTATCTATATTAGGTGGCACGTCAATTCGAACTATGTTGCTATTGGTATCTTATTCACACATTGATGCAATAATTCAACAATATGAGATCCCATTTGTACACTGAAAATTGCTGGTTTATAAGGTGTGAAACAGTAGTTCTCTGTCCAAATACTGTAATGGGGGAAATATTCGCGTGGGTTTTATTTTCGCTATATTCGCGATTATATCAACTACCGCGAAATTAAAACCACCGCGAAGTGCTGTTCAGTGTGTTTAGGTATATGATTCTAGCTTAGAATATCTATTTCCCGCGAAATTTAAACCATCGCGAACTGCTTAAAGGGGCATGGACACGCTTTGAACTAAAAAATGTTCAAATTTTAGATTGCCAATTTTAATGTTTACAATGCTTTACTAAGGTGTTTCTAATAGTCAGGAAACATTTTAACGTCATCTGTTGACTTCCAAGTGAGACACAGCACGTACAATTCTTTGTTATGTAAACAAGGCCCCAGCCATGATTTTGCTTACATATATTGAATATGCTACTAACATTCCATTTAAAACAATTTTTTCAAAATTTAGTTCATTCTAAACACAATTAAACAGTGTCTAGTGTTTCTCACATCTCATTTAGTTTTAAACATAATATTTTCTACGAAGCAATCTTTTTGTAAACATAAACAAGGCTCGAGCCTTGTTTACATTGCGAAGATTTGTGACCGCTGTATCTTACTTATAACTCAAGAACTGACTTTCAAATTTTTGCTGACCACTAGAAATAACTTGATTAAACATTTTAAACATCAAAATTGGCAATCTAAAATTTGAACATTTTTAGTTCAAAACGTGTCCATGCCCCTTTAAAGTTAAACATCGCGAAATTTTAGCCCCGCGAAATTAAAGCCCTTTACACTATTTTCGCAGAGAGCTACACTGTATATATCGGCACAACACACACACAATAAAAAAAAAATAGATCACAAAAAAAAAACCTCTGGCAATTGGTCCTATGAAAAGAATGATATCAACTTGTAACCGTATTACTCAAAAGACATGTTTTCCTGTGCAGATTACCTTCATCGATAAACAAGAACTTTGTAATGTGCCTGTACAGGAAACAACTTTGACTTAAAGAGGTTCGCGACTGAGATTGTGGTTCGGGGGAAATGTACTGTACTGTTCATTTCTACATTAAATCTAAAAAAAAAAACCACTGTGGTTGCCATGTTTGTTTCTGAGCTACAGTGTTTTAAACGTGACCTTTTTTGTATTTAAAATTTACTCAAGATTTATTCTTTTAAACTTTATGTGTTTGTTGATGTCGACAAAACATAAGCAACACATATCAACTATTACATAAATTGGATACTGGTAAATAATAGATACATAACCATGTCTTCTAATAATAATGATATAAAAGAGGTTTTATACTTGTAATGGAAATAAATAATGATCTTTTTTGCACTTGATAAACGATAAAACTTATATCATCGAATTTCCGAGTTTAAAAAAAATATTAGAAGTAGTGTTAATTTCTAAAACTTTGTGTAATTTTTAAAGACTTGTCTCAATATTTACCAAAAAATCTCTACTAAGTGGAGTATTACGATCATATCTTCAAATCATTGGCCACAATACTGAATTTTTACACAGATTTTAAGTACATTGACTTAGACTTTTGCCAGGGACATATGCATAGTGTTACACCTTAGAGGTTTGTAACAATCGATGTTCTGTTTTGAAGAATACATCAACAAAATTGATAAATTAGAATATTTGAACTACTTTCAAGTCTCAGAATCTTGTATTATAAATTTCAAAACTCGAAACTGAAAAACACGAATAGAGGTATAAAATAAGAAAGTATATTGGATGAAATAGAAACTGTAAAATTATGTACATATAGAACATTTTGATTAATCAATTCTTCTGCAACAAAATATAGTCCCTACCAAACCCGCTCAAAATTTTAATTAACAACATGTTCAACTGGATAGGGTTCAGTTCTAGTTTTGTAATATGCTTGCACCAATGCGTTCGGAATAACCGTTAAATACATGTACAGGGTGTTTCATAATACATACCGAGTATTCCAGACGGAGGTGCAAGTCATGGAATCAGAAAGGAGTGAGGACATCATCGACAAGGCAGCACTGCAGATGAAAGACGATGTGAAGAAGCAAGACTATAGACAGTCATGGCTACCTCAGATGTCAGAAGATATGATCATCCACTGCTGACAGGCACAACAGACCGCTAAAACCCATCTGACAGATTCCAGAGGCTCTAGAGCTCGTTTGCCTAGGACTTAGTAATATGCCATTACAGTGTGGGCCACCTCCTACAATCAATGTACTTGCAACCCAGATGCCTACTGTAAACGAAGTGCTCAACCACTCTATCAACACCATGCAGTCACTTGACTACTATAGCCTGTGTATTTGACCAAGCCCTGTTTGCCAAGTGTGCTGAAGTAGTATGCAAGCAGCCACAGAAATTCAAAGCCATCATTCTTAGGTTGGAAGTCTTTCACACTATATGCACTCTGTTGTGAACCATCGTAAGACTTCCAGGATGGCGGACTGAGGGATCGCTGTTAGAGGCAGGCATCCTGCTGGGGTTCTGTTGTTGTAGTGATGGATGACCGGAGTACAACCGCGCAGTCGGCTACACAAGTTGCTGTATGAGGCATTCATGTGGCTGGCATGGAAATGCTGCCCTGCCTTGTGCCGTATGTATGCATCCTCCATTACTAATCTGCGCTGATCAATGATATCCACTACCACCTCCTCTATGCAAAATGGGGAGATGTGGAATCCACACAGCTGTCTCCATGCAAGGACTGTTTGCACATACATGTACATGTTCTTCTTTGCAAACTACTAGGCTGCATTATGGCGGCGCTGTCTTGTTGAGGCAGCTGTTTGTTCCAGACCCAAAGTGCTGTGGGTGGACGATGGATGTCGAGGAAGGCAACCTGGCCATTGAATGGATTGCGTGGAACACGCATGCTCAGAGACCATGTTGCAATTGCTATCTCAAATGCATACTGTGTGTGTTTGGTGAACCAACTGAAAATGCATATGCAAACCGCAGACCTGCACAAACCAGAGGGAAGATGAAAATGAAGAAGCAGCAGCAGATGATCGACACATACGAGTACTAAAATATGATATGTAAATACTGCATTCTGATTAAAACGACTACTTTCGAAATGCAACGGTATGCATTAACCTACTGTATTACTGTTCATTGTGCTTTATGTGTATGTAAAGGTAAAGAAAACGAAACAGTGATCAATCTCGCTATGTCCCAAACACAAATACAAAACAAGAGTTGGGCAAACTCGGACCCATGGACACACCAGAGGTGTGATCAGGTGCCTAAGAGGAGTAAGCATCCCCTGTTTGACCGGTTACACCCACTGTGAAGCCCATAGTCTTGATCAGCGTAACGGAGCAATCCATAGTCAATCAGTGTGTGAAAAACCGGCTTAACAATGGCTGAAACACATAAGACAGCATTTGACTCAAATGGTTTGGTCATATTGATAAACTAAATGTTTTATTATACCTTTACTGATTTTTTCAACTAATAAAAGTAGGTGGTTAGATTTGGCTAATTCCCTGAAATTGCCGTGAGGACTAATTCCCCGGGGCGTAGTCCATAGACTAATCCCTGCTTTGAGAACTAATTCCCGGCTACTCGTAATCCTCTAGACTTTTCTTTTTCAATATACCAGAAAAGACCCGAAATGTTCGTCATAATTTTTCAGCCAAACGTCGCCATAGGATTAACGTCACGTATTACGTTAACGCTATTGTTACGTCATAATCTTTGTACGACACAATGCTTTGTAAACGCTGTTAGTAAACACGTCGACAACTTCAACGACAATTTATGGTTTGATGATTTTTATATACGATTTTTTTGAGTGAATTGGAAAATTTATAAACTTTAAGTCTCGTGATAGTGTAAACGCAAAAGAAAAAATCGTTTAGGTATCGTTGTCTGGTTAAAAACTTATATGCATCCGAGAAAAATATAATGGATTTAATCGAGTATTGACGATAGCTAACGATTAAATGAACTGTTTTCGTTGAATGTTTTTTTTTATCATATTTTCCAATTGTATCGTATAATAAAACAGTTAACGTATATCACTGAGGGAGTAAGCAAGATCCAATTCCCCTCAGCCAGGATTATTTCCCTCGGCTAGCGCCTCGGGAAATAGTCCTGGCTTCGGGAACTGGATATCTTGCTAACCCCCAGTGATATACGTTAACTGTATAATAACGACCATAGAATTTACGAAATGCTACCTTTAAACGTGGATGTTGAAACCCCAAAACAACAACTTGTCTGTAAGTAGCCTGCCTCGATTCAAAAAACTGATCATACGTAGAACAAGCTCTTGGCGTATCGAGTAAGTTTGAGAAGACTACACACCATATGCAGGTGATGATGGATATTGCTACATAAATATGGGAAGTTGACGATGGGAAACTGAAATCGTTCCGTTGTCATAAAGTTGAGTAGTTAGTTTGCCGTTACAGTAACGTCAATGTTCATAAAATATCCAAAGTACGAAGCAGACATGGAAGACTCTGTGGTGTCCTTTATTTCTAGTTCGTTGGGATATATCTGAGATATCCCATGATAAAAAGTTACTGCTTATTACCAGACTAAAATCAATCCATATATTCGTAGTCTCAGATTTCGTTATTAATATAGGGTATCATCTTCAAGCCTAAAAGCTATACAAGCTACTACTTTGGGATTGCTATCACAGCAAAATATCATCTACATATATAGGCCATTCCAAAAATGCACCTAGAATTTGCCACTTTGAGTGGTACCACTAGCCCAAAATCTGGTCTTGCCCATGGACTAATTTTACAGTAAATGTTTAAATGACTACAATCTATTCCAACAAGAGAAAGATGATTTGGATAGTTTTCGCATTATCACACATTTTTTAATAGAGACACTCCTAAATATAAATTGATGTTCCTTTTAGTTTGTTCCTTCTAAGTCGTTCAGTGTCTGACTGTGGTTTGGGGCTGTAACCCTATCTTTTTAAGAATCCTATAGAAAAAAGAGTCCAAAGGATTTATTTAGATCGGTGAATGTGGAAGCCTTACTCTCGTTTGTTCTGTTCGATATTAAGCTGTCCAAAAATGGTTTTCTGTAACCAATGTAAAAAGCAGAATGAAGTGTGAGGTGTAGCTCCATCCTGTTGACAACCAAACAGTCTGTAGATCGCCATATTTTTCTTTGCAAGTTCGAGCGAAATAGGTTCTCAATAAGTGGAAGTTACTTTCATTGATAAAGTTCAAAGTCGTCGGGTTTTGAAGTCTTGATCTTCCCGGATGCCGCAGGTCCCCCCATGTCTCTATCAACATACTGTCTCCTGCTTGTCCTCTCAAATTTACAACTCTTGATGAAGTTTCTCCTTTACATATTTCTTTCCATTTACCTCTGAATGATTTTGATGATTTATATGGTAGTAGAGTCTAATGTTTTAACATTTCATCCTTTGTTATCAGTTAAATCCATTTTCAAAAAGCTAAAACTGTGACATATCATTCATTATAAATTAGGCTAAGTCAATATTTCCCGAACTTTTTCACCAAAATAAAAATGTTGGATTGCTGTTAATATATCATGTCGGTGTAAAAAAAAAATGGTAAAGTGACAAAGATATTTAAAGTTTAAAAATGTAACATATATATGGAAACACCCTGTACTTAGTTATAGCGTCGTATGTAATTTACTTAAAAGCGCAGGGCAGTTAACTTCCGTTAATTATCAAACTGATATACTAATCATAATGGATTATAACTATAAAAGATTTACGCGTAGACCACTTTAAAATTGTTCCCCCTTTCATCACTGTAAATAAGATAATTCATAATCAAACAATTACTAAGCAAGTTAGAAAAACACGGTACAATGGTCAGGGTGTTTCATAAATATGTTACATTTTAACTTTGAATATCTTTGTCATTTATCATACTTTTTACACACACAATTATCATTTTGAACCACCAAATCCAACGTAATTATTTGGTGAAAAAGTTCGGGATATTATTTTCATCATTAAGCCTTAATTTTAAACATGAATGATGAGTGTCACAGTTTTGAAGCTTTTTGAATGGATTTAACTGATCAACAAAGATGAAATTGTAAAACAGTACTCTACTACAATATAAAATCATCAAATCATTCCAGAGGGGTAACTGAAAGAAAATGTGCTAAAGGAGAAACTTATCAGGAGGTTAGTAATAATAAAGTTTGGAGAAGACAAGCAGGGACATTTATGTGAAGAAGACTGGCATCCCCGGGAAGATTAAAGACTTAAAAAACCCATGACTTTTGACTTTAATCAATGAAGTGACTCCATTTTATTGAGAACATAATTTCGCCCCTAACTTGCTAAGAGAAAATATGGCATCTATACAGACGTGTTGGTTTCAACAGGATGGAGCTACAATCTCAACACTTCATCTGAATTTTTTACACTGGTTGAAACATTTTTGGACAGATTAATATTGTACAGAACACGAAGAGATAAGGCTCCGCATTTACCCCGGGCATTCACCAAGATCTAAATCCTTTGGACTCTTCTTAAAAAGATAGGGTATACAGCCCCAAACCACAGTCAGACACTAAACGAACTCAAAAGGAACATCAAATTTTTATATTTAGGAGTGTCTTATTAAAAATGTGTGATAATGGCGAAAAAAATAAAAAAAAAATATTTCTCTTGTTGGAAGAGACTATAGTCATTTAGAACATTTACTGTAAAATGTGACCGTATGAGATTGGACATGATAAAAATGACGTAATTAAGAAATTTGATAATTTCAGTTGTTGATTCAAATGTCCGCTTTAAATTGAAATAAGGTGTCAGTATTATTCACAACAAATCTAATGGATAGCATGTAGTTATATGATACAAACTTTTTCTTTATCTAGTCTCTCGTGTTTGTTCAAAATTATAGATCAAAGATGTAACAATATTAATGACATCATCCTGTATATGTAATTACGAACATACCGTTGTTATCGATTCTGTTATAGAGTGTGATGCTCTTCACAATGCTTAGTCTTCCTAGTGCAATAGTCAGCCACGGATAAATTTCAAAACAGCTGGTATGGAATAATAGATTGAAATCGGTGACACGTGTTCGTCCATCAACAACATTTTGCCATGATCCTGTGCCAAATTGATATTGGGAAATTGCTGAAACGTTCTTTCCGAGTGCCAGGTTCGTTACTGTAATAAATGAAAACTACAATGTCTTTTTTTGTTAAAACATGGGAATTGCTAAGATGATGATTGTGAATTTTGGGGAACAAATCCTCTCCTTTTCACATTTAATTCACTTCAACAAATTTACGTTATTAAGAATTGTGCCCAAATTAAATGAACACAATCGATGCATTAAGGTTGCTCCCTACACCTTGAAAACGTTTTCCCTCAAAACAGCACGAAATGATTAGATTATGAAAGCTATGATGAAATGTACTTGTAATAAGTAGCATCAAAAAGTCAAATTACGTAATTTACAAACTTGTCATGAGATGCTTCGTGCTACCCCAATCATTCTGAAATTTGATGTCATTAATTCAAAAAGAGATTATGGAGCATCCAAAACTACCCAGTGGATTGTACAACAGTCGGTTGATTATAATAAGATATATACTAAAATAGTTGTTAGTAGATTGTGGTTAGAACATGAAAAAAATGCAATATTGTAGGAAACAGAAAATTGACCAATTTCTTAAAAACAGAATTTTCTACATATATCATCAACTGCAACTACACCTTTTCTGAAATCTGATCGGTACTAGAAGTTATTCCTCATTTACTGCCATCTCAGTTACAAAGTTGTGTTCGTTGGAAAGAACCAGAATTGGATGAACAACAAAATCACATTAAAGACAATTTTTTTTAACAATATCAAACCTGCTAACTTTCACAAAAAATCCGAAGTTGTGACAAAGAACAGCGTACTCAAAAAAAAAAACAAACAAAAAAAAAAAAAACCAACAACAAAAAGCCAAACATCAAACACACTAAGCATAGAGTGATTATCGGAACACAAAACGCACTAAACACAGATACAACGAAAAATGACTGTCAACAACTTGTAAATAAACTACAAGATAAAATGGTGAATTTCATTCCACTGTTCATACGTTTCTAGATACTCCGAGGCAAAAAGACGATAGAATGTCTAATCTTATTGAGCAATTACAACAGAGGGTTGAAACCAGCATCATGTCACTATTGGACTAGAACGATAACGCATTTACTCCAGAACTGCATTTGTTATTGTTTACTCTGTTCTCGAGTGTCATCTTCCTTCAACACAAATTTTTAAGTATTTGAAGATGAAAAATATATGTTATGATAAGCTTTATGTGTATAAAAATTTAGTCAGTTTAGGATATAATATTGCTCAGAATTCGATCGTATCTTTATTTCAGGATCAAACATTGAAGCTTGTTCGAGATTAGCAGGAAAGGAACCTAACCGCCTTCCACTTGGCAACAAGTATGATGTATTTTCTGTTCGTGACAGTGACTTCGTGAAATGGCAATAAAATCTACACAGAATACCGCTACTTTAGATACATTTAAAGAAACAATGCAGGATATTTCAGACACCAAGAAAGAAACGCTTTTTAACAGCGGTCAACTTTATGTAATTAAAGTAATAGTTATTGTATATTTATTTCGGTGTATCTCGATTTATTTGGACGAAGGGCGGTGACGAGTGCGGAGCACGAGTTTCCGCTCTTCGTCCAAATAAATCAAGATACTACGAAATAAATATTCAATAACTTACTTGTATCAAGGCCATTAGAAACTTGTTTTTATCATGACAAAAACAGAATTACTCCAACAAAAGCATGATAGTTTACCTCAGTGAGCGTGCGAGCTCATCGATTGGCAGTTTGGTCTTAATATAATGAATACCCGACGATGTCACCGATAGCATGACCAATCGGATTGAATGGCGGGGCCGTGGACGAGAATTTATATTTTGTCATGAACGCAAATGCACGTGGTCACCCTACAACATGTTTTGAGTCAAAGTATTACGAAGTCCATGTGTTTTACAAGTACTTGCCATCTTATTCCGTTTTTTTATGTAATAAATAATTAAATACCTTTAAAAGATTTATCCTTGTATATAAGATTTTGCAACGTATTGTTGAAATGCATGGACTTCTTGCACACTTACATAATACAAATAGGTGAAGGTAACATCGTGTTAAACGTAATCATAATCCAAAAAAAACATATACAAAATCGAGTGTTGGGCAACACGGACCTCCGACAAAGCGAAGGTAGGATCAGGTGCCATGGAGGAGTAAGCATCCTCTGCTGACCGGTCACACCCGCCGTGAGCCCGTAGTCGAAATAAAGTAAACGGGATTACCCGTAGTCAAATCTAGTAAGAAAATGACAGTCTAACAAATGGTATGAAACAAATCAGTCAACATATGACTTAGTGATACTTTGTAATCGCAAACAAGGTCATTATAGCGACCGTAGAATTTGCGAAATGATGATTTTAAACGAGATTCGTTATAACCCTGCAACTTCAACTTTTTTGTTAGTAGTTGGCCTCGCTTTAAAAAATCCGCATACGCATAGCATGCTCTTGCGTATCGCATCAACTGGGAGATATACACACCATAAGCAGATGATAGTGGTATATTACTACATAGAAAGGGAAAATTGACGATTGCAAAGTTAAAGTCATCACGCTTTTCATATACTGTAGTTGTCAGTCTGCCATTAATCCTACGATACCTGTCAGGTGACCAGTTCTTGCGTGATTATTAAAAACTTGCTTCCACCATGACCAATTAGAAATATGACCCGTGGTTCTTGTGTGATTTTTAACTACTCCAATGAAAATTCAAGGTTTGGTCAGTTGATCACTCGGGTATCTACCACTTCCCGTCAAGCATGTTCATCTCGCACTGTGAGAGTGGATGTCGGATCGTTTAATTTGGACACCTAATCTATATGATGACCATGGGGATTTTATTTTATCACAATCGTGCGATGAAATTGACGAATTACGTATATATTTTGTGTAATTAAACTGGGAGAAGATAACATGAATATCAACATGACCAGGTGGAAATAGTTCTAATAGTGAATTTTGACTGATACCTAGCATTTTATTTCATGATGATCATGTGGATTCGATTATGATGAAATTGACGAATCGC
>CAJDSM010021736.1:547-11610 GCA_903981925.1 Ostrea lurida
CTGGTATGTCCAGGGGTCCGTGTTTGCCATACTCTCAATTTTGTATTCTGTATAGGATCTAATGTACTACTGCAGAGAAAAATGCAGGCATTTGATTGGACTATAAGCCGGGAACACGAGGCCATATACCCTGCATGTCAAGAATGGATGGGATACAAAATGGTTTGAACTTTCCATAGTTAACCGCTTTGTTAATGAATCGTTACTTTTTTGCATTTATCCACCTTATAGTGTATTCTCAAAAATTATTTGTAAAATTACAGTTACTTACTTTAATAATCATTACCAAAACTCCGCTCATGACATAATAATAATACAATTGCGTGTTTGTAAACAAGTTTACCGTTTGTGACGTCATAGTTCAAGGCGGCTGCACCATTTCGTTTTAGGCTAATATAAACGCAACATGCCTAGATTTCACAGCTTTTTGCACATTAAATGCAATGTTAAAATTAAGAAATAAACACAATTAATTATTCTTCTTTTAAAGTTATTAGTTGAAATACTGGATAAATGCATGTTGTACATAAAAGATATCCTTCACTCAAAAACAGAATAAGAATAACCCCTCGTGTCCACAGAAATTACACATTTTCATACTTGCATACATGTTTATTAACAAACAAATTAGTGAATAGAATGTAAATTCAGTTTGATTAGAAACATGAACGTTATTTATTAGTGCTATGATATAAGAAATGAATTTTTATTTTCCGGGTGATTTGCAGTGTATCACCGAATTTTAGACGGTAAAAACTCATCAATGCGCGAAGCGCATTGATGAAAGTTTTTTATCGTCTAAAATCTCGGTGATAACCTGCATATCACCCGAAAAAATATAGCTATTTAATTTCTTTAATTTCATTTAATATTCATTATTAAACAAAAACAATGTCCATTTAGACTTACTTGTTGTTCAGGTTCGTGATCAAAAATCACCTCAATTCTTAAAAGGTGTTTTAACCAATGAGAATCGGCGGTAGGTGATCACGTGAAATAAAATTAAATGATTATGAAATCTCGGCTTTTTCTGGCCTGTGTCCACGAGGAAGTACCATCACTGCTATATGATATGACCCTCAGGTTAAAATTTGCAGCACTTCACTTAATGTGGTGGTGTCTCTGCTAAGCTTCTTGAATGGACGCAGAGCTGCAACAAACAATGAAATAAATGTCAGTACATTGATCAAGTTCGAGTTTGATTTCGATCCATTCATTTTTCACTGAGTTATGGCCCTTGGACTTAGAAAATTTCATAATTTATCAGTTTTCCGCACTTTTTTTCTCACTGTTTGCAGATATTCTTTTGAGATTTGGTACATTGCTTTGCCATACCCCGAATGTTACACGATCAACGTTCTGTTTTGGCTTGAATCGATTTTTTATTTATTGAGCCTTTGCACCTTGGATCTTAAAAAAAATTCATCGCATTACTAGTTTTCTCTCACTTTTTCTCTCAGCTTGTAGATATTCATTTGATATTTGCGTACATTTTCCTTCGCATTACAACGTTACAGATCAAGATCGATTTGATCCTTTCCATTTTTCACTAAGTTATAGCCTTTGTCCTATCCTGGCACAATATTCCTTTTACCATAAGTATATGATATAGCCTCATAATGAAATTAGAATATTGAATTTGTGTAACGGTAGGGACTATGTATTGCTGTGCTATGACCGCAGATATGGCCTGGTTACACTGGTGTTGTGAAAACACTAATTACCGTTTTGATTCGGTGGCATGTTTGATATATGCTAATATATAATGTAAGTGATAGATATTATGACAATTTTCTGTCTTGTCTCACACTTACGAATATTCAACAATCACTTGTATATTGTATGGCATTTAAGAAATGACTTTTATTTTTTCGGCTGATTCAGGGATCACCGAATTTTGGACGGTAAAACTGCTAAAGTTTTACCATCCAAAATTTCGATGATCCCTGAATCAGCCGAAAAAACATGAGTCATTTCTTAATTATCATTTAATTTCATATTACTCCGACAAAATAATGTTCAATCAGACTTTAATTGTTGGATTATTTCTTGACCCACGACCACAAAAATAACTTATATATGTAAATCGATCGCGCAAGAATGTACAGTCCAGTGATGACGTGAACACATGTCTCTAAGAAATAGAAAATAATTATGTTATGGGACACAATTATTCGCCACTCCGCTTCCAAATAGCGCTGTATTTGAGATTAACAGCCGATAATGTGGGCCCCTCGCTATAAATAGACAAAAAAAATTCCCCTTTTTATTTTTACGACAGTGTACTTAACAGAAAATTCGAAAAAGATGTGTCTAATTCATTAAGGGCTTTAGGAATACCTACCATGAAAATTCTGATATAACAGAAAGGATGTATAATTTATTCACACACAGATAAAAATCGGGAACATCAAGGTCTCGGCAGCAGATGAAATGTAGGCCTACTACCCCGACTTGTTTTTGCTTTTGGTTTTTTTCCCCATGATATGAGTGCATTACCTGAGATCCAATGTAACATTAATGCTAGAAAGTGTTTACAAAATTTTGGAAAGTAATTTCATGGGATTTTCCAAGAACAACCACATTTTCAGGAATAGACGATCTAGTGCTCATGAATGCAGGGACTGTTCATTAATCGAGCGAAATCATTACTAATAACAAATTGATAATCTAATTTAGCACGACGGCCAACACAACAACCGGATTTAAGGTAGTATGAAACGTTCGTCCATACCATAACTAAGTGACGCGTTTCCGCTTGAAACACGGTCTACTTTCGGTTTAACGGTTTAGTCGAGGAAGAAAAAGTTTAGGAACCGCACAAAATTAGATTTATCGATTATATTCGCCTCCCGACAGATATAACATTATTGTTTTTCTAAATAAACTATCTATCTATACCACTAGTGCTGAAAGGGTTTCCTATCATTTTAAGGATTCGCAGGGTGATGGACTTTCAGGGTATTATCAGAGGAGTGCTAGTCTAAAAAAGAATTGATCACATTTCATTCGTACATGTATGTATATGACTCTGGACTCTGAACGGACGTCCAAGCCTTTCATCTACCCGTCGGAGTTGTCGGTCTATAGTGCTGCAAATCTGTCTATGAAAATACATACCCGACTCGTCTAGAGTGACTGTCACATGAACAAACAACTTCCGGTGAGTCCTCCTTAATACTTTGTACTCTAAAGAATTTATCCCGTCTCTTTTCATGCGTTGTTTTCCAGACCTTAACATTTTGACCCTTTAAAAGATAAAATAATAAGAAATCTCATGTCAGGACAATTCAATCGATGAGAGTAAGATCGAATTGATTCAATGCACGCATTAATTCAATTGCAGAGATAGAGCAATACTTGCAAAACTTAAATTTGGAGCTCAGTATAAATGATTTAAGAAATTGAATTCTTTTAAAGAGAACATTTTAAATGTTGAATTGAAGTTATCATTTGACCTATTTATAAGAATCATTGCTCTCTTTAATTGAATTAATCGAATCGAAGAAAGCAATAATTCAATTATTGCGCGCATTAATTCAATTAACGATATCATTAATTCGATTAAAGAAAGCAATAATTGAATAAGAGCACGAATTATTCAATTAATGCGCGCTTCAATTCAATCAAAGAGAGCAATAATTCAATTGTATAGCGCACTTCGATTCCGCACAATAATTAATGATATCTTCAATTCAATTAATTTGCGCAACAATTCAGAATTGATATTATTTGAAAAAAATATTTCTTTGAATGAGCCTATATAGATTGTGCGAATCAAAAATATCTTCAAATAATTGATGATAGCTACAATTATTTTAGTTTCCTTGGTTACCACCGACAAAGCTAATCGAAATTGTTTTAGTCAGATGGTCATATTTTAAGAGAATTCAAAATTCTGGAATTTTAGCCTGCATAAAATTTGGGAAATTCAAGCAATGGATACATGTGTAATCAGTTACGTGTTTATAACATCTTTGAAAGCATTACCTGAGTGGGTTCTTTATCGCTTGTTTGTGTCGGAGCATGGTGTACCTAGCTACGTCACTCATGACCCTAGATATCGTCATCCCGTGGTAGACAAGTCTGCAAAATATTTCATCCCTTACATAGCAAAAAAGTACCGTTCTTTACTTTGATTTTTCAAAACGCACGAGATGCGACGCTTCAGAGCAGCGTACATGTATTTCATAAAGCACGTTGACATTACAGCGCCATAGTAAAATGTAAAGGCAAAGATAACGAACAATAATCAATCTCACAAGTCCCAAATAGAATACAAAAACAAGAGTTGTGCACACATGGACCCCTGGACACATCAGAGGTGGAATCAGGTGCCAAGGAGGAGAAAGCATCCCCTGTTGATCGGTAACACCCGCTGTGAGCCCATTTTCTTGATCAGGTAAACAGAACAATCCGTACTCAAAAACCGGTGTATGAAAAACTGCCTAACAATGGCAATGAAACACATCAGACATCATTTGACCCAACGGGAAGTTATACTGGCAAACTAAATCGTTATAGGATCAATATTTAGAAATGCTGTTTTTAAACATCGACTGTTGAAACCCATACAACCAACGGTTGTTTTGTAAGTAGCCCTGCTCGATTGAAAAAAACTGATCATACGCGAACAAGCTCCTCGCGGTATTGAATAGTTGAAGAGACATGCACACCATACTGCAGGTGATGATGGAAATATTGTACATAAATATGGAAAGTTTGAACGATGGAAAGCTGAAATAATCCGTGTTGTCATAAAGTTGAGTAAGATTTAGTTTGCGTTAATGTCAATTGTTTAATAAAATATTAAGTCGAAGCAGCACCATGGAAGACTCTGTGGCGCTTTTATTTTAAGTTTGCTGGGATATACTGAATTTAATTAAATCTGCGTTATTCAGTCTTTGTTTTGCGGTATTACGTTCGCATTTTCCACGCTTTAGTACATATAACTTGAAATTATCTTCTGTTTGAAATTATCCTAACATGCTTTTGTATTTATCATTAAATTAGAGGTTGAGGTTGAATAAAATTCATTAAAATCAGATTCTGGAAAATCAATCTTTTATAGTGATATATCGTAAACTATTGCAAATTACCTACAGACCACACGTTGAATTGTTCATAGAGAAAGATATGTTTGTAAATTATTTGAAAGTAAAAAAACAGATCAAACACCACAATTTTTCACACGTTATACTCTTTTATTGCTCAATATGGTTCTTAAAATATATTGGCTACGTCTGGTATATTTATCTAATACTTTCGATCGCGTGTACACTTGGTTCTCCCAGTCATATCACCCATATATTACTAGTAAAAGGAAGACAATCTAACACTATCTAATATCATCAACTGTCTAAATGAACAGTACTATAGAAGATCCAGTTGTTATAGGTACATTACCTTGCACTAGATCCAGTACTATAAGAACGAGCTATCAGATAATATTAATATTCCGAGCTCGCAAATGCTTAACTGCGTTTATAATAAATGTGATTAAAAAGTCTTTAAAATAAAAATGAATTATTAAACAGCATGTTATGGACAGTTAGTAGTTTGGGCTGCATTAATTACGGGGGAGGGCGGGGGGTTGGGGAGTGGGGGGGGGGTAATTTCATTCCTTTTCATTTTTTTTCCTTTTTCCTTTCGGTATTTTATGACTATATGCCAATGTTTGGTGTGTTGTCTACAGTATTTAAATGATTGTGTCAGATTCGATTTTTATCAGCTTGAAATAACTTACCTGTTATACAGATCATCATCTTCGCCTCCCCATCCAAAGAACAAGTTTGAAAAACCATTAACAGATGTGAACTGTTCTTTTGTCATCGCAGAAACCCCGCCAAAAATAGTAGAGTATGCAAGTCTACAACGTCCAAAGGAATTATATAATTATTTTGAAATCTATAGGAATTTGATTTAACAATCTTAAGGAAAGTGTAAATGTTATGTGAATCAGGAGTATTAACCTGTATTTGAATTTGTCGATGGCGGCAGACATGTGTCGGGGTTGATCGGGACATATGTACAAGTTATGGTTGTTCTGAGGAAGCAGGTCTACGTCATGGAATATAAAACAGTCATAGCTGTATTCACTGCTGGCTTCCTTAAAGCCTACATTAAACAGGAATCCTCTGTTAAATGGTATACCTTCATCCTGCGAGGTAAAATATGAGGGGGGATTAATAGCATATTCAGTTTGAAAATACATGTATCTAGAAGCTTTTCACCGACGTTGTACAATAGAATTTCCCAACAGTAAAATTCTTCTGATCCCCCTCCCTCCTGACTAGAAATCGCACTCTAGAACCAATCATCATTTGTCTCAACCTATAAGATTTTTCACATAAATGATGGATATCTTTTCGTACATAGGAGGAGTGTTTTTATTGACTGATGTGATTTTTCAAAATTATTTCTACAATATGTTGTATTTTTAAAGTTTCCCTATGCTAAGAAAATAGTGTACTCTTGCAGTACTATAGTGCGTATAGATATATTTCTATGCCACTGAATAGAAGATTCGGTGGTTTATAGGTTTTGGCCTGTCCGTTTGTCTGTCTCCAAAAAATATTAACCTTGATCATATAATTAAAAGAAAATGTCCCAAAATATTGGTCATGTCCTTTACATCATAGAATGTAGGTCTTTTAGATTTGGTACATGTATATGTATTCCTTGTAGCAAGACCTTTCCATTGGTACCAAATCCTAGACTTTGTGACCTCAACAGTTTAAAGATGTACTTTAAGAAAATTTGAAATAATCCATACCTTTCAAATCGTAGGTATTGTTTCTGTACTAACACGTACATTTCCCGTATAAAGACATTTTTAACAATACCAGATCTGTTGACCTTGACTTTAGTTTTTTGGAAATTTTCAAAAACCTGGGCAACTAAAAATGTTCAAATTTTAGATTGTCAATTTTAATGTTTACATTGCTTGATTAAAATATTTCTAATGGTCAGGAAAAATTTGAACGTCATTTGTTGACTTCCAAGTGATATAATATAACATCATTACAATTCTTTGTTATGTAAACAAGGCCCGAGCCATGGTTTTGCCTACATATATTGAATATGCTACTAACATTCCATTTAACTTTATTCTAAAACACAATTAAACAGTGTGTAGTGTTTCTCACATCTCATATTGTTGTAAACATATTTTCTACGAAGCAATCTTTTTGTTAAACATAAACAAGGCTCGAGTCTTGTTTACATAGCGAAGACTTGGGAGCGCTATATCTTGTAACTCAACAACTGACTTTCAAATTTTTGCTGACCACTAGAAATAACTTGATTAAGCGATTTGAAGTATCAAAATTGGCAATCTAAAATTTGAACATTTTTAGTTAAAACGTGTCCATGTCTCTTTAACATAAAACGTACAGATTTGATATTTCTTGTGACAAGACCTTTCCATTGGTATCAAGATCATTGACCTTTGACCTACTTTTAAAAAATTCTAATAAACGCCATATCTTTATACCGTAAGGCACTGCTTACATATTTAGCATGTCAATTTCTTGTGAGAAGACCTTGCCATTAGTACTAAATTTGTTGACCGTGTGACCTTAAAATTGACCTTTGACCTTGAAAATTATTCACTAAAATGAGTTCTACATTGCTATAATCCGGGGGTATCAGTGTTTCACAAGCACATCTTGTTTTCTACAATTCTGAATTGCTGTAATCAAGTTGAAGAAAAAGTATCGGTTATATGGCCACTTTTCTCTCATGACAACCATATACCAATTTCTGTCATTAGAGACTGTATCATCATGTCAGAATGAATACTATTTTGATAAACTGATAAAAAATGGACATAATTTGTAAAACGATATTCAAGTCTATGAGCATCGATGTTTTGTTGCCAGACTTATATTACTGGATTGAGGTATGAAACTCAAATGTTGCTATCTAGACACGATGTGTCTCCTGCTGTTGAATTTGAACTTCAAGGTCCAGATCAAACACAAGGAAGACTCTTCATTCTGAGGTTTATGGTCAAAGCCACTTACATGTATATTTGAAATCCATTAGGTTTGTTTATCAAAACAGCTCTAGCAGCACGACTTGTACAGTGTCTTTACTTCAGCCTAGAATATTCAGCTTTTTTTGTTCGAAAGACATGCCTATGGTTCACGTGTTTGCAGTCCTTTTTTATTAAAGGACAGCAACTTATTACTTGATATTCCTCTAAAGCCCCAGTCACACTGTGTCACGTTTCGGCCATCCCGTTTACTACGTTTTAAAAAAGCGTACCAGTACCGCTATATACGTAGGAAAACGTATCGATGCGTAAATGAAACTCAATACAAACGTGGGCAAAAATGAAAGTAGACGAAACGTAGAAAAACGTACAGAAACTACACGATACGTAGAGATGCTTAATGAAAAGCGTAACTGATGCGTAGAGAAACGTGAGGGTTTTATTTGTTACGTTAGGAAAAACGTAGCAGCACCGCTATTATACGTAGGAGAACGTATCGATGCGTAAATGAAAACGGCTATATACGTAGATCAAATCTTTCATCGATCCCGTTAAGCCCCAGTCACACTGTCACGTTTCGGCGTATAGGTTCACTACGTTTGAAAACCCACGTTTCGTGACAAAATTTGCGCCTTTTAAATTGTTGGTACGTTTTACTAGGTTTTACTACGTTTTCTTACGTTTGTTTTACGTTTACTACTTACTGCTAGGGATTATCCGGTTTTTATTAGCATTATGTTACCATTTTACTAGGATTTTATACGTTTTTCACGTATTTGTGTTCATCACGTCAGATCTAACGTTTGTATTATCCCGTATAGACTACATTTACCATTACTCCCGTATAGTTAAGTTTTAGTAGTTTGAACCAAGGTCCACTACGTCTTCCCACGAATAATTATGTTTTCCTACGTAACAAATAAAACCCTTCACGTTTCTCTACGCATCAGCAACGTTTTTATTACGCATTTTCTACTGTATCGTGTACGTTTTTCTACGTTTCATTTTTTGCCCACGTTTGTATTGTGCTGACCAATATATACGGGGTCGATGAAGGATTGATCTACGTATAGTCACGTATATAGCCGTTTCATTACGCATCGATGCGTTTTCTACGTATATAGCGGTGCTGCTACGTTTTCAAAACGTTAGTTAAAAACGGGATGCCCGAAACTGACAGTGGGACTGTGGACTTGACGAGACGTATACAAACGTAATAATACTTAGACGAACGTAATATGAAACTTGACTATGCTTGTCCTAAAACGTGCAATAACGTACAAACAAACCTATCAAAACGTAACACATACATAGAAAAAGTATTTTAAAATAGTAACAAAGAAAATCCCTTCACGTTTCTCTACACATCAGCTGCGCTTTCATACGCATTTCTACGTATCGTGTTCGTTTCTGTACGTTTTCTACGTTTCATATTTTGCCCACGTTTGTATTTGCAGACCAATATAAAACGGAATCGATGAAGGATTGATCTACGTATAGCCACGTATATAGCGTTTCATTTTACGCATCGATACGTTTTCCTACGTATAAGCGATGCTGCTACGTTTTAAAACGTAGTAAAAACGGATGCCCGAAACGTGACAGTGGGACTGGGGCTTTATATTGGTCTGCTCAATATATACGTGGGCAAAAATTCAAACGTAGATGAAACGTAGAAAAACGTACACGATACGTATAAATGCGTAATAAAAACGTAGCTGATGCGTAGAGAAACTGAGCATGGTGAGGGGTTTTATTTGTTACGTGGGAAAAACCTAATTAATCGTGGGAAGACGTAGTGGACCTTGGTTCAAACCTACTAAAAACTTAACTATACGGGAGTAAAACGTACATGTAGTCTATGCGGGATAAAACTGGTCTATACGTTGAGAAACGTACAATACGATAAAACGTATAAATCCTGATTAAAACAGTAACATATTAGCTAATAAAACCGATAATCCCAGCACTACGTTAGTAAAACGTAAAGAAACGTAGGAAAACCTAGTCAAACGTATGGAAACAATTTATAACGGCACAATTGTCACGAAACGTGGTGTTTTCAAACGTAGTGAAAACCTAGATGCCGAAACGTGACAGTGTGACTGGGGCTTAACGAATAGTGGCAAAACTCTACCCTAGACTGCCTTGTGACAAATAATGAAAGCGACCAAGCGATTATTGAGAAGTTGAAATGGGAAAAGGTAACCGCCTTCGGTAAGGAATGGACAACTTTTGATCCGAAAACTTCCTTGACTGTCATCTCGTCTCATAATGTTATTTATTACCCAAATATATATTACTCGTGTGATGAATCAACATTTTGGACTTTTAGTAAACTAGGTGAATGTACAAACATAATATGTATGATCATACTTCATCTCAATGTGAATAATTTCTCTCTTTCTCAAAATGAATTGTTGCTCTATTCAAATAAATTACAGCGCGCTTTAATTCCTTTGAAAAGAGTTAAAATTTAATTCGAGAAAAAAATTCAAACATGAATCAAAGAACTCTCTTCTTTAAAAACATGAAAATATATCTTCTTTTCAATTGAAGATATCTCCTATCATTTGAAGATTAGACTGAGATGCGATTCTCCGTACGTGCTGATACAGTTTCGAACTATGAACACAGCCCTACATCATAGGAAGTCTTGGTAGCGGTGAAATTAGACACCATAACAAGGAATAGTAAACAACATTTGTTTTCAGACATGGAAACCTACAAGTTCCACAACATATATTCCATAATCTAACTGCTGCTTCATGAGAAAGGCGTGCATGTGGTTAAGAAATATCCTAAGATGGCTGGCTCTGTTCCGATAAGGGACGAGGAGGGCTACTTTATGGCGGGCAGTGCACGTCTCTGGACGATGGCTGCCGTTAACTACTGCCTTGTATCTGTTTTCGATGACAGTCCAGTTCATTGGATGTTTGTTCACAGGAATATTTCCAACTGTGAAAGACAAAAATAACTACATGCATAGAAATGTAGACTAAATTTAAGATTAGACGATGAAACATGTACAAGATTTTGAAAATTGTACATCCTATGCAAGATA
>CAJDSM010021739.1:3851-39184 GCA_903981925.1 Ostrea lurida
AGCCTTGACCTGTAAGCATTCACTTATGAGACGACCTTGACCTTGTCATTCACTTATGGAACGACCTTGACCTGTACATTCATTAAAGATAACGTTATCAGAAATAGCCACACGTTAGTGATGTTTTGTAGGTGTAAAGGCGGAGAGAATTCTTTTGACAATGATTTAAAAATTTTCTTTCAAAACCCCACATGTGTCTGAACCGAGTCAAACAAACGACCTAACGCCCACACAGAAAACAACTACCTAACGCCCACACAGACAATACACAAACTGCACCTACAGACCCCACACAGCACAATACACAAAACTGACTTAAGCCACACAGACAATACAACAAACTGACCCTAAGCCCACACAGACATACACAAACTGACCTAACGCCACCACAGACAAACACAACTGACCTAACGCCCACAGACAATACCACAAACTCCTAACGCCCACACAGACAATACACAAACTTGACACCTAACGCCCAACAGACAAACACAACTGACCTAGAGCTCACACAGAAATACACAAAACTGACCTAACGCCACCACAGACAATACACAAACTGACCTAACGCCACACAGACAATACACAAACTGACTAACGCCCACACAGACAATACACAAACTGACCTAACGCCCCACACACAATACACAAACTGACCTAATGCCCACACAGACAAAGATCTGGAACTTTCCGTCCTTCCCCACGGATTCCGTCGCGCTGTTGATTTTACCCAGAAGTTACAGTAGATCCAGTATCCAGCGGTCGCTCCGTCTGGAATCGGCTGGCGGACTTCACCGTTCAGGACACCCTCAAAATGCTGCTTCACCTTCTCTGAAAACACAAACATCCGAAAATGAAACAGGGGAGTATGCCGTATACCAACTTATCTAATCATGAATGGACACTAGTGTCAATTATACTCAATTTACTGTATAGGCTTTAATTTCGCAGGGCTAAAATTTCGTGGAGAGTAAAGAGACTAAATTAAATCATACCCTAAATACATTGAATAGTATTTTGCGATGGTTTTATTTTCGTGGTCGTTAATGTAACCATGAACATAGCGAAATTAAATCCACGTGAATATATCCCCTTTACAATATGACTTTTGTATTAAAATGGATTTTAATTTACCTGTGATAACGGGCATTTGTATCAATTGAATTGAACCAATTATATTCACCTATTGAATTGAGTCTTTCACTTCAATTGTACTGAATGAACTTTAATTAACTTAGAAAAAATAAGAAAACTGAATGGATTTTAATTTAACAATGATGACTGGACTTTTCCCATCAGTTAAACTAAATAACTTTTTGATTCAACTGTGATAAATGGGCTTATGTATCAGTTGTACTGAATGAATTTTATAGTCAAACATAATGTAGAAACTTAAAGATGCATTAACATATCGCAAAAGCAACTTTACAACGTTGAATTTTTGCATACCCCCCCCCCCCCATTTTTTTTCTCTTTTAAACAGTTTCTATATCCGTCATAAACTGAATACAAACCCAGATAGTCCCAGATAAAGAATTTATTCCTAAAGAGTCGAGACGATCTGAAGCCATACTGAAACACCAGCTCCCAACAGTGGACGAGGCCCTGATCTCCACACAGAAGGTAGGTCAAGTTCCCTCGCTGTCAAAAAAAACCCAACTCAGTCATATAGTGTTTGTGTGTAAATATCTTTACATGTAAATAACTCAGTCATTATATTGTTTGGGAGTATATATTGTTTGTGAGTCACATATTGTTTGTGTATAAATATCTTGCATGTAAACAGCTCAGTCATATATTTTTGTGTGTATATATCTAAGTAAATAACCCATCATCTAAAATTTTATCAACTATTGTGAAATCTTATCAACTATTAGTTTAATTAACAATCACTGAAAAATTCTGTCCTGATCTGACACCTATGTAATCTGTTCCACTGGGAATTTCCACACTTCATTTTTATTTTTCATATTTTTTTAAACTGTTTATTCCAACACACTATATATTCCATAAAAAAATGTCTTGCAGTCCATGTCAGAGTAGCAACATGTTTTTTTAACCACTCCGCTGCTAGCGAATGTGCTCGCTTAGCACCTTACGGTCTCCGCGCTTAAAGCGCCATGTGTAGATCTAATGTGTATCAGCCTTCTATGCTTCATCATGGTAAACTTCTGGGCTCTAATCACTGACACCTTTGTTCTCTGATTTACAGAAAGAGAAATTATTGATCTCTTTTTAGTAGGGTCCATAAAATAAAATTTCGACGTCTTTTCGTCTGAGTATAAATAAAATCCGAACCTCTTTCTCCTGTTTTTAAAAAAAAATCTGACATCTTTCTAAAGTTTATAGAAATAAATTTCAATCCTCTTTTTCTGGATTCTTAGATATTGAAATCCTGTGGCTTTGCTAACACTTGACCTTCTTTCCTTGGTTTTTAGAAGAATAAAATTCTGACATCTTTCTACAAGTTCATAGAAATAAATTTCCAATCTTTTTTCTGTTTTTTAGAGTTATGAAATCAGTGGCTGCCTAATCATCTTTGCTCTGGTTTCTAAGTACATAATTAAATTCTACCGGCTTTTTCTGGTTATAAAAAATAATCTGACGTTTCATTATTGAAAATCTGTGGCTGTATGTACCAACCCTTTCTCCGGTTTTAGATCATGAAATCTGTGGCTGTTTATACCGACCTCTTTCTTCCGGTTTTAGCATTTATGAAATCTAGTGGGCTGTATACCGACCTCTTTTCATCCGGTTTTAGATACAGTGAAATCTGTGGCATGTGTATACCGACCTCTTTCTCCAGTTTAGATATGAAATCCCTGTGGCTGTATACCGACCTCTTTTCTCCTGGTTTTAGATATAGAACTCTGTGGCGTTGTTATACCCGACCTCTTTTCCGGTTTTAGATTATCAAATCTGTGGCTGTTATACCGACCTGCTTTCTCGGTTTAGATATTGAAATCTCTGTGGCTTGTTATACCAGTACCTCTCTTTCTCTGTGGTTTTTTAGATATGAAATCTGTGGGCTGTTTTATACCGACCTCTTTCTCCGGTTTTAGATATGAAATCTGTGCTGATATACCGTCCTCTTTTCTCCGGTTTTAGATATGAAAATCTGTGGCTGTTATACCAACTCTTAGCTCCGGTTTATATTAGAAAGATGTTGACTAGATTGTTTAAGCATGCCGCAGCCTTTCTCACTGAAGTTTCGGAATACTTAGAAGATCCGAAAAACAATTAAAGAAATATCAACTATTCTGAACAAGAAAATTAATCATCATTACAGCAATATAAAAGTTTTTCAAACGATTGAATTCCACAACAAAATGCCAATACACAAAACAATAGGCCCAGGGCCATACTGTTCACTGAGTGACCTTGTGTCCTGCTGTTGTTCCAAAGTTGTCATTTTAAAATTAAATTTTCATCAACTCTTTATCCCATGAAAATTTTTGGACCAAAATATTGTGGCCCAAACAAATCTATCTTCAAAGTCGTGGCCCAAAACCTACCGCACAGGACCATACCTTATTTGGAGTATTGTCAGGAAGCTTTTATTGTTACGTGATTCTCCGTTCACCGTACGATATGATGTCATACCAGATTTGGAATTCTGAAATTGGCCCATCCTGGTGAGCAACTTCAGTAGTTCAAGATTTATTCTATATCAACTACATGAATAAAACTATTACAGCCTTCAATAACCCCAGGCGGGGCATATCATTTGAACAAACTATGAACATCTACTTCATGGTTAAATATCCCACTCTTCTCATCAGTGGTTCTTGTATTTACTTCTCGAACACCCTTTATTGTGGCCCCACCTACACCTGGGTTGCCATAATCTCAACAAACTTAAATATTGCCCTATGTCAGGAATCTTTCATGTAAATTTCACTTTTTTGGCCAGTGTTCTTGACCCTACCCTATATAGTTGTAGTTTTCAAGATGTCACCTTCTTTTGTAAAAAAACATTTGCAACCAAAACTTGCAATCCCATTACACAAGATGATTGTTCCAAGTTTGATTACAAACTGGCCCCTGTTGAGATGGAAATTAAGTGTTGAAAATTTACAAACAAAATAGGGACGTGGACAAAACGGTGACAGAATAGCTCACTTGAGCTTTCTTAAACACAGGTAGCTAAAAAGGCGTAGAAATACTGTATATAATACCTGGAATCTGGTGATTTCTTAGGTGATTAGGGACATAGCCTTTTCTCTTTGGGGGCTGAGAGAAGCATACCAGCCAAGTCTAAATCTTGAGGAAGGAAATATGCACATATTTAGGGACATTGATGTCTTTGGGGGGGGGGGGGGGGGGGGTTATTCTATAATATACGATTAAAATCATTTTCTTCGACTAAACATTGTTTCATTTAAATATTCCTCGCTCTTCGCATGGTAGAGTGAGAGCGGTCCGATACTTCTTTCAGTTATTATTATTGTTGAATGCATGAAATATTACGTTCAAGTTCCGTGTACAACCCCTCAATGGTGGCATGTAACCCAAGCACATATCAATGGTTATGATGTAAATTGAATGTACTTGTGTGTTAAAAACTATCTCTCGCCATTCCATATGTGTAATTCTGTAATTGCCTGAAAGGGAGCCTAATTTGGAATAAAGAATCTCCTCTCGTCTCTCTCTCTCTCTCTTACTCTCTCTCTCTCTCTCTCTCTCTCTCTCTCTCTCTCTCTCTTCCTTATCATTGACAAGTTTAACACTTTTTCAGTTCTATGATTTTACAGCTGTTGGTGTAGCATTGGCCTGGATATAGAGTTTATATATAAAATCTGACATTTGTGCGATTCAGTAGTGATGTATATAATCTGGCATGTAGAACTGGGGGGGGGGGCTGCGGCGGCGCAATCTGAGGGCGTGGGGCAACGGGGGGGCTCCCTACCGTAAGTAGTCTGAGTGCTGAGGAAGAAGCTGATGCACTACCAGTAACCTCTCTGTGGCTGCCATCATCCACCATTTTACCTAACCATACTCCACAAGGGAACCTGAATTATACAGCACAAGTAAAACTCTCTTATGAACCACAACACAATCCTATAACGTTAATTCAATCTATTGCGAAGTTGATATTTACACATCTCTGAGAGGAAAATGCGAGGAAATATAATTTATCAATTGCCATGTATGGATAGAAAATCATAGCAGTGATGACAACAAAAAAGAATATGACATATTTGGTATTGTATAGAACTCTCATAGTTATATTTAGTATGGCATGAACTTCAAGTTATTATCTAGAGACCCATGTTTTACTGTTAAGTAAATAGCACGGAGCGGTGGATGATAACGAACAGACTGATGTGTGTTGCTGGAGCCGCGTGGAAGTCTCACATATAGGCCTATGTGAGTTATTACTGGAATAATAAATAGAAAGATATATTCTGGTACATATTATGTAGCAAACTTGGTTCACCACCGCTCTGGAGCAGTATCTAACGTAGTAACTGTCGTGTCGGAGTAGCTAGTTAATAATGAAAAGTAGTCTGAGTAACTATAGCTGATCGGTTGCTTTGCTGGGGCCCAGCCTGGAGGTTTGCCTGAAATAACTGTGTTTGAGGCGTGTCAACAAGTGCGAAATTTTGGCTATCTCTAAACATCCAAACCTATATCGGTATCAAGCTGGAGAGCCTGAGCGAAGGAGTATCCGTAGCCTTGCGCATCATCCACCTTAGGATGGACAAATTAAGAAAACCATTTCTCCTAAAGCTACGTATTTTCCAGCAGTTCTCCAGGCAATTGAAATAAATTATGTTAGAGGATAGTGGAAAATACAAAAATGACAATAATCATAACAGAAAATGTATGAGACACTGAGTTCAAAAAGGACAAAAATATATTACACTAAAAGTATTAAATATAAATGTGTACTACTATAGAGAGAAGCATGGATAAAGACACGTGTGTGGATATGCAGACAGCAACTAGGTATTACGGGTGTGCTGTGGAGGTAATGGGTGAGAACGAATTACTATGCTCAGAGATGCCCTTGCGCTCTAAACAACAGATGGCGTAAGATGAGTTGATGAGCAATGGTGAAGCAATAAATGGATATTGGTGAAGTAAGACCGCTCGTGAGAGCCTGTTGCAAACGGACAACCAGTGGAATTTAGTGGATAATGTGTACACGATATTAACTAATGGGTTAGAGAGAATGGCCGTCGGTGAACGGGTTTAAAAACACGTGGACTTGAGATATTTAGATGGTGACTATGATGTGTGACGTAGCGGTAGTGAGGGAGTATGGCGCTGAACGTGTAAGCACGACAACCTAAGATATATAGGTGGTCACTAGTAGTGCGGGGGGCCTAAAACAGTTGATAGAGAAGAACCTGTTAACACAACGAAACGTGATTAGTGTGTTATGTTTGTAGCAGCACTGTAAGAGATCGAGGAAAATGGGCTCCGAAAGTATAACACAGTCTAGTACCTAGATAAGTGGAGATAGTCCTGAAAGTGTATCACCGTTACTTGTAGAGAAGGGCTCTTCCAGAAATGACGTAGACCAAACTAGGTCAAAGTATGTAACACGGTAACTGAAGTACAATTAGTGGTATAGATGTGTAAAGGTGCCTTACTTGTAGATTAGAGCATGTGCCATAGTTAAAACACAACATGTATTATTATGCGGTGATGGTGCTAAACAGTATACTTTTGATAGGGGCACGGAATGGCTCCGGTCTAGTGAGACTATCCAGCATAGTGGACAATTACAGTTGAGGCTAATGAGAAGTCGTCCTTGATAGGAATCCATAGTATATAGAGCAGCACTAGTGAAAATCAAGGTGGTCTGTGTGGCCGGGACGGCCGAACGTACTTGGATAGAAAGATGGGGCAGCACGCCGGTAACTGGAGGTTAACAACAACTATGGAGAAATGAAATTAGTGGATGTATTGGATGTAACCGTAACTTGTACGAGCGCTGCCTGCTTTGTAAGCACCGGAGGCTAGTATTAGCTGTGATGTGTAACGTACTATGCGTGAACGAATGGCCCCGGTGCTCAGAACTCACTCATTGAGTAGAAGAGTAGGTATGTAGCGTTAGGCGTCCACGTTGTATGAGAATGGCCTGTTAACACACTAGGATTATTAGTGGGAGTCCTAGTGTACTTGACGTGTGTAAGAACGGCCTAGTTATAAAACACAACTAACTCTCGTAATGTAGTAGCACGTCTCGCTGGTCTCTGTGAAGAGATCGACCTAGAATAACACCACGATATTCAATCAATGGGTATGGATGGTAAGTACCGGTGTAATTAGGATGAGCGGGTGGAAGTTAAGCAACACTAAGTATTAGTGGCTCAGTAGTGAGGACGTACTTGCGTGACGAGATGAGGGTGCACCTGTGGTAAGCATGCGTTCCGGACACGGAGGAAGACGTAGTAGGCTCGACCAGCCGGAAGGCAGTCAAAACCACAATAAATCGCATAGGGCTATGAACGTAGAGGCAAAACGGGCCAGTAGGGGCAAGTGGGCGCAGAAGGATAAAGAGGCGGGCAAAAGACAGTTCGATTGAAGCCTATCTATTGTATATATCATTTTTTTGATTTATATAAAAGCTCAAGTTACTGTGAGTAACTCGATACTGCAATAACATTGTTCAGTTTATGTCCACGCTCTCATCATGTATCGAGCCAACGGGAGAGTTGCAGAGCGTGTACGAAGAAAGGCGAGTCAAACGAGAATCTCTCTGACGATTACCGAAGTGGCGAAAGGGTCTTCCATGAAGGAGGTCAGCGGATTACACATAGCAGAGTACAGTGAAACGGATGTGATGTTCGTCAGATCATTGGTCTTGCTGAAAAGAACAATAGACAAAGAAACAAACTTTATATTATATAGAAGGAATAAAGAGATCTACGTAACAAGCGGTCACTAGGTGGGAGGCTCAAAAAACTTAGGTACTAATGAAAAGTTCTCTTACATATGAAATACACACTAAATAATGAAAGCCAAAGAGCAGTATTCTTTCTTACGATTGTGAAAATCTGGCTAATATTTATGATTTTCCAACGTGAGGGTCACTTGTAAAGGTCCAAAGAGGTGCAAACGGTTTTGTTGCATCGTTGAGAAAGAGTTTTTCTGCTACAAAATGCGACTTACACTCAAACTATGAAAGTCGTACCTTTTATGATGTTAAAAATATGACCAAGTTACGGTTTTCTTTTTGCCACAGACAGAAGACAATGAAGGAAAGACGACAGGGCAGTTAAACTACATGCACCCGAAGTTGTTTCGATTTGTGCAATGAAAAGAAGAGAAAGGTATCCCTGAAAGAATTCTTAATCAAACGACAAGAGATTTCGTAGATCAAGATATTCTCAAGAATTGTGATAAAATTTCTATTTATTACGCTTCGACAAAAAGACCTCTCAGGTATGGTACTGTAATTAGTTATTATTATGTGGCACATAAATATTTACATCAATGTACATGTATGCATAGAATGACAAATTATTGTTATATCATAAATACATTGTCTTTCTACGAGTAAGAACGATTAAACATTAAATACTTCATTTAAAGATGCGGCAAAAATAGGCGCAAGCATAAGCGTGTGTCTTGACAGCAAATATCACGTGAAAGAAGGAAGGACGAGGGAAGTACAAAGGATTCATCCACTCTCTCAGTGAGAGAAGGATGTGCCCAAATGGACCGTACTCCGTATAAATATTAAATTGTACAAGGTACTGCTAAAACGTAGTGAGAGTGAACTGGACACAAGATTACGGAACTGACATGAAGCACACAGGCGTAAGGGACCGACCAGCTAGGAATACAGTCAGATGTGCCGCGAAAAACACGAACGCGTAACTAGAGAAGCCGCGACGATAGAATCGTGGCAGAGGAGAACACTAGGACGCCGGCGCCTGGAGACTCTCACAGTGAAGAGCGCGCGCGTGGACGGCGCCCAAGTTCACGGGAAACAGCGCGCGGACTGCGCAGATGGGCGGGGCTCTTGTCCATACGTAACCAAAGGTAACAGCGTATCCCTATACAGACTTACCACACCCGGCCCACGCAGGCGTACACAATGCTCACGAGAGAACATGTTTCATTGCGTCTCACGGCGAAAGAGGACCGCGAGCAATCGACACACAAGGTCTCACAAGCAGCTAATACTGGTATAACATCAACCCGAGAAACCTTACAGGACTCTCCACGCTATCGAACACGCCAACAGGTCAGAGTGCAGGAAGTAATGTGACTCCAAAGGGCAGGTGTATATGTGGTTAGCATAAGAATTCGTGTACAGTTGAGAGCCGACATGCTTATCGGCACCATGCAAATTAAAACCGGACTACGACAAACTCTCTCCCAAATATATCCAGATGACAGAAAGACAAAGCATTGATGCGCAGAGTATCTGAACAAATGGAATTAGTCTATATGAAAGAGACAATACAGAACAGCGGCAATCAGGAATGCGCAGCTGCAGTGACTTAGGAAAACAAGCTAATTGGTGAGGAATACAGACTACCAACGGAGGACTGCCGGTCACGCGCGCTGGGGAGAATGGCTTCGTGAAGTAACGCGGTATCACTGTGTTTATCATAAGAGTGAGTTTTTTAGTGTTGCCGTTAATGTTATGTTCAATCAAATACCCAAGTAGAAAGCATATATGGATAACTGTGTTGTCTTTATTGTTCTATATGGTTGGCAATTTGCAGCTGACGCTTGGGGCCACAAGTGTCCGAAATTTAAGAGCAAATATTAAAGTTCTCGTTAAACTATATTTCAGTGATAATAAACAAGCGAGAGAAAGGGCAAGAGTAGGTAGAAATAAGAGACAAAGTATGTAGGTTTTTTGTTTTATTAAATCTACAGTTTTGAAACATACACTACAAACTAATTACCTGCACTAGATGATTTAATAGGACAGTAGACCGTGAACAATTACTATAAAGGAGTGGTCGCGGCGCCAACTAGGAGAGAGACGTGAAATGTCGTGGGAGGGACGAGCGCTTGGCATGAGTTGCTGGGCAGAGAGTGCTAAACATAGTTGTGAGGAACGAGAATTGCTGTGCCGACGTTTACTGATGGAGGAGTTTAAGCGGAATGGCGTCTGCGTTATGCGTACAAGAGGGCAGCTCGGATTCAAGTTGGTCACAGGCAGTTGGTTCAGCTTAAGGTAGCTGTACCACTCACGGTGCAGATTGTGTAAGAATGGAACGTGGCGGAGTTCACAAGAGCGGGGTAGATGGGGAGCAGGGGGTGATAGCAGCGCAGGAGGCTGCGTTCTGAATGTCGGTGTGGAGGCGGCGGAGCTCTAGACAAGATACAGCTGGATGAGAAAGCGGTGCACGTCGAGGATGTATTGAGCCACTCGGAGGCGTAACGTGGTAGGCAGACAGGCTGTGAGGCGGTGCTTGAGCGCTGGTCGCGTCGCGGCGCCAGTGAGCGTCGTCCTAGAAGGTCACGTTTAGAAGCAGCCATGGAAAGCTTTGGCGTCTCGTCTGTCTAGAGTTGAACTGTATGGTAGGCAGCTGTCTGTCTGACGTGCCTCTAGCAGGCTCAAGAGGCTGCTCCGAAGTGTAACTTAGGTAAGCATAAATTGCTGGGGGACATGGAGCTTGCGAGTCGGTCGCGAGGACGGTGGGGCGAGGATTAGGGGAACTGGTCCGACATGCGGTATGTGGGAGTCGTCGCGGAGTCGTTGTTTTAGCCTCATCTTGAGCGCGAAGGCTCAAGTGAGCTGTCTGATCAAAGATGTTCCGTGTTGGGCCTGGTGGCTCGGTCGGTAGAACGTGTTTGCGCCGGAGTTTTCAGAGAGCTTCTCGGTCAGGGACGCGCTGGCGCGAAAGTGGCAACGCAGAGAGCTTTGGTAAGCGCAGGACATCATCGCTAGGTAGAAGGGTGGCTATATGTGTGTGCAAGAGTGGAAGCAGCCAGGCCCCTCATCAACAGGCGGAGGGATAGAGTCAGCAAAGAATAGTGCAATACGAGCTTGTACGGGGTAGGTTGTGCGGATATTTGGGAAAATCTTTCTTCTCAAGGGAGAACCACTGAGGCGCAGGGAAAGAGCGTGAGAAGGTTGTAGGTAGTGATAGCTTCGCTGAGGCTGTAGTATGAGGAGAGTCAGAGGTTTAGGTGCAAATCATGACTGCCCGGGGGCTCGACGATTGAGGGGGGCAATGCGCCACGCTGGAGATGGAAAGGGATGCAACAAGTTTGGGAGGCAGCGTATATTGGCGGAGGTTCGACAGGGGGGAGAATCGAAAAGTGATAATGCTCTCGAGAGAGGGACTCAGCTGGGAGCCAGGGGAAAGAGGCGGTGGAGAATTTTATGATGGGAAGGCTCTGGTCCTGATGATAGGAGAAGAGTTCAGAGTTGGTTCAGAATCATGACAACCCGCGGCCACCGAGTGGGCCTCCAAGGCGTAGAGGATTAGAAATGTTTAGCATTGGTAGCGAAGTGGCGTGCGTTAGACAGTAGCATATTTGCGGCAAATGGGCGACCTAGTCGGCGTATGATAGACCTGGTGTTGCGATTCAGCGAAGGAGTTGGAGCGGAGGCGTGAGAGTGCAGTAGGTGGGTTTGACGGGGGGATGTTTGTCATGCCCGGGTGTTGAGGGACTGTCATTGTTGGTCGTACTAGATGTGTGACTGGGAGCGGTTAATGCGCGGCGTGTTAGCTTTGCTGGATTGGTCGGGACTGGAGAGTGCTGCAGCGGTGCAGGTGGTGACCGTGGGTCCAAGCAGGAGAGTGGTTACTCCGTCCATGGCCAGCCTCGATGGGCCGAGACGTCTTGCTGGGTCGGGGAGGTCGCGGTTCGAAACCGCGCCACGTGTAGCGTGGGTGTCTATTCGTGAGTGTTGGGTGAGGGGTTGATGGAGTTAGTTTGGACGACGGAGGGGAATGTAGACCTTTGCGCGTTGTGTTGGCGGGGATGAGGATAGGAAGGAGGTTCTTGTGTAAAAAGTCTCGGATTCGTGCAAAGAGCAGGCTGGACCGAAAACAATGGGTTGAGAATGAGTTTAGTGATGGGTGAGGAGGTCTGGCCGTATAGTGGGAGGAGAGTTCTGGTGGGGAGTGTGTCGAGGGGAATGTATGCGACCCCCGGGAGGGGGGGGTTACGGGTGATGGGGGGAGACGTATCTTGGGGGGGGGTCGGTGCGAGGCGTAGGGGTCGGAAGGCGAGGGGTGGCTGGCGGCGCGGAGGTGTGGGAGTGGGTGGCGGAGGAGTGGCGGCTGGGGGAGCGACGGTCCTCGGAGAGCCGGGGGCGGTGGGCCCAATAGGGATCAAAGTTGTCACATATGGATGTAGAGGTATAGAAGAGACTTGCTGTAAGGAAATCGTAGCTGCGTTGCAGAGAAACCGAGCGGGAGGCCGAGAATAGCCGATAAGGTTTAATCTGGATGTGGAAGAGCCGCCGGATGAGTAGTGCACAGGAGGAATAGTTCAAGGTTGTGGTGGCAGAATCAGGACCCCCGGGGGCGTACGGAGTGGGCCGACACATAGGAGAAGGGTCAAGTTGATTTTGAGAAAGCAGGTGAGGCAGGAGAGGGTATCTAGAGGGAGGGCAAGCTTAAGAGAACTCTGTCTCAGAAGCCCGAGCCACAGAGCGAGAAAGGCTGAGGGCAGATTGGATGAGGAATCTCGCTGAGGGTATAGGGAAGAGATTTCAGAGTAGTGGGGTATGCAGGAACCATGAGCGCCGTGCGGGGGATGGAGAGGAAAAGCCCCATAGGGGTGATGGAAGGGAATCAGAAGAGGTGGTAGCATGGCAGATATATAGGTGAGAAGGATGTCTTTGGGTAAGGATAAAGTCCTTGTGTTCATGAGACCAGGAAGAGGGGATTGGGTGACCTGAGAAGCGTGCGCTGACGTAGTGGAGTAGATGTTAGAGGGTTGGGTCAGATGAATGGCTCCGACGCCGACAGTCATGGTGAATAGTGAGTTAGCCACAGTGTGTAGCGATGTCGAGGGACTATTCTCACAAACGTACTGCGGGTCTGCTTAGTGGGAGAGGCAGCTGGTGCGTCAGGGGGTGGAAGCGACTGTGCCCGTGAGGGGGGGCCGTGCTTGCTTATCATGGTTGAAGGAGCGGCTCCATTGTGGGTGAGGACTTGAGAGGTGTATCTGCCATGTTCGTGTCTCTAGGAGTGCGATGCTATTTAGAGAAGTAGGTTTGTGCAAGGGGCTGCGTGGAGGCCTCGTCGGAGCGTGCGAGTAGTGTGGCTGGGGTTTGTCTGTTGGTTCGCATGTGCGGGGGTGTTTGGGGGCAGTTAGGGCGAGGGGGTGGTCGACGGGATTTGGTATAGGAGGTGTTGACTTAGTCATGTTTTGCGGATTTCGCGAACTAAGTTCGGTTCGAGCCCGATCAGCCTGAGAGAGAGCATAAATGTCGAAGGATGGGAGGAGTCGTGATGCGTGTTTCTCAAAATTCGGTGCCCTAGTGATGAGGGTATAGGTCATCTTGAGTCGCTGAGAGAGAGCTCCAGTCGATCATGGAATTAATGCTGAGGGTGAAGGCAGGGGGGAAACAAAGACGGCGGTAGTAGGCTATGGGGAGAGTTGGGTGTGTTCTCGCGCCGGGAGATCCGGTAGTAGTCGTGGTGGTGGTGTGGTGTTAGTTTTGATGGTGAATGGCGCTTGAAAGAAGATCCTTGCTCAAGAACAGCTGGTCCCTGGGGGAGAGGGATCTGTGTTCGGGGGAAATCGCGGGGGGGGGGTGGAAAGGTCGTCGGGGAGCGGCGGACGGAGTATTGTGGGGGAGCGGGAGGAGGGAGGGGGTGGGAGAAGGTGGGAGGGGCGGTGGGGGACGCAGGGGGCGGGGCGCGGGTGGGGGGGGGGGGGTGGGAGGTGGGGGGGGGGTGGGCTGGATGGATGGATCGACGAGGAACCCATACTGCGGGTGGAGCAGCAGGCGTGAGTGGGAGACCAGGGCGAGGTGAGAGGTCTAGTACAAGCGTGGGTAGCACGGACGGATGGGGAGCCCAGGAGTAATCTAGTAGCTGCTTACACACGTGAGGTGACCAAGCGGGGAACCTAAGGCACTCTTGAGGCAGCAGCGTGTATGGGTGACCACACGGTAAGCGCTAGTCACTTGCGCGGTTGCAGTGACAGGATGGGGTGGAGCCACAGGTAAGAGCCTAGACTGCGGCTTGACATACCGATGGTTACCACAGTAGCCAAGCAGATGGTTGGACGACACTGGAGCGAGTGACCACAGGTAACCTGATTACTGCGGACCGCACAGCCTTGAGTGGGGTGGACCGATGGGGAAAGACCGTAGGTGAGCGACTGCAGCAGCTGTATGTGTACCAACGAGGTAGACGCTATGACGTGCTTAAGCACGATTGAGAGTGGTACCAGTGGGGTAGAGCCGTGAGTGACTAGCGTTGGCACACTGATGTTGACACGAGGTAAGCTCGAAGGAGCTGCTTACACACTGGATGGTGACCTATGGGGCGGTAACCCTATAGCTACGTTGCCAGCCAGCGATGGGCGTACAGAAAGTGGGTAGAACGGCTAGGGCACGCGTGTACACACGTGAGTGGTTGGGGACGCCAGCAGTAACCTATAGCGCGATGGCCGTGGGGTAGGCATAGGCTAGACTGGGTGGACACAAAAAGTTGGAGCAGCATATTTCCGTGACTCCTCGCGCGTCCACCACGCTACGGTAAGCCTAGGCAGTGGTAGGCAGCACAAGCGGGTGGAGCCACAGGGAAGCCGTCCTGAGCTGGCTGTACACACTGGAATGCGGTGTGGTACCAGGGTTGAAAGCGCTAGTACTACTTGTCACGGCGATGGTGGGACGAAGGCAGTAAACCTGGAGATACTGCTAGCACGGGAGTTGAGGGGTGGGTGGAACCAGGTAACCTAGTACTAGCGCGGCACACTGAGGGGTGACGCACAGAAGCTGAAGACTGCGGGAGCGACAGCTGATGGGGGACCGATGGGGGTAAGGCCTAGCGTACTAGCGTGTGCAGGTCGGACTGGATGGGTGACCAGGGACAGTAATTCCTAGTTAGCTCGCTGGGAGCATCCGAGGCGTTGATGGGAACCGATGGGCGGGAGGAAGACCTTAGTGACGTACTAGGCTCACACTGATGGGTGACCGACGAGTATAGCGTGCTAAGACTGGGCGGTTAGACACTACTGGGACCACATGTAACCGAGAACGTGCGGACACCGACTAGTGCGCATGGGGGTAGGACCTGGATGACTACTGGGTGCAGGAGTGTACGTGGGATGGGTGAGCCACAGGGCAGAGCCTAGCAGCTGGGGCTTCGACGACTGGATTGGACCACAGGGTGAATGCGAGTGACGTGCCTTAGGTAGCGACCGGGGCCTGAGGGTGGACCGGAGTGAGGGAGGAGGCCTGGGAACTAGCTGCTGTAGCGGAGCATGATGGGGGACGCAGTGGGGTAACGCGTAGTATCTAGCGTTGCACAGCTGGGATGGGGGAGCCAGCAGAAGTGAACGTTGAGTACGATCGTTGCAGCACTGATGGTTGACCCACAGGAAGGCCCAGGAGCTGACGGGTAGCGACAGCTGGATTGGGGTGATGGACGAGGGTGAGCTAGACGTACTTGCACACCGATGTGGACCAGCAGTAAGGGCCGGAGAGCTGGGCGGGATCACACTGGGGGAGGCGGTGGACCGACAGGTAACTGGAGTTACTTGCCTTACAAACTGATGGGGTGGGACCACAGGGTGAACCCTAGCAATGGGACCCAGGCTGATGGTGGCGAGAGGGGGTAGGCCTAGACGCGGGTGACGAGGGCACGGATGTGACCAGCAGGTAGAGGACGCCTGAGAAGCGAGTGGGTTGGCAGCACGATGTGGCCAGAGTATGCGCGTAGTGACTTGGCTTAACAGCAGCTGATTGGTGAGCGCAGCGAGGGAACCGTGATTACGTACGTTGCACGACTATGGATGGTTGAGCCACAGAGGGACCAGGACTGCTTGGTAACACACTTGATGGGTGACCAGCAGTGGTAACCGTGGCGAGTGGTACTACCGACTGATGGGGGCCAGGAGGGTATGGGGCCGTCGGGGGAGGTGACGGCTTAGCACACGGATGGGTAGCACAGGAACCTGGAGTAGACGGCTCCCTAGGAGCACTGATGGGTGACCATCGAGGTAGACCTGAAGATCTACTGCAGCAGCGATGGGTGACCGCAGCGAGGGGGAACCTAGATACTGCGTAACACATCTCGAGGTGCCTAGTGAACCTTGCGAATTACGTAGAGCCCCATAAAAAAAGCAGTGGATGAGAGTCTGGGTGTGGGAAGATGTACACCGCAAATGTGCAAGCAAGTACCAATTTTAATTGTATGCGGAATTAAATACGGCGAGGACGGCAGACTTCCACACCGTGGACTTGCACCGGGGATCAGCACAGCCCACAGAGGCGAGTAAGGGTGTGACCCGGTGACGTGCAGGCGTAGATTACGCAGGACGACTCATGTGTGGTAGAGAAAACATCGAGACATACAGCTGCTTCCGATACCAGCGCCAGTATTGCACAATATGCGTGTGACCGAGCGGAGAAGTTGTAGGTTAATGAGGGAGCTCAAAAGAGGTATATAGGTAAATTGCGTAGGCAGAAAAAAAGTGTGGGGGAATGAGGCATAGTGGCATAGCTTGTCTCTAAAGTAGATGGGCGGTAGTAAAAGAATCGAAACGAGAAGCAATGAGGCAGCCGCTGCCGGGGAAGTGTACCGGATGGGTGGCCCAACAGGCTGTGAAGGGGGCGGGGAATACCTACGGCCTTAAGGATTATAAGTGGAAGAGTTGGGCGTTCGCAACACTTTGTTGCAGAAGAATATTGAAATTATAAGCAGGAAGGCGTAGATTTGCCAGAAGAGAATTGGTTAACTGGACGGTAGGCGAGGGGAGGCTGGAGGGAGAGCTGGCGGCCGAGGTGAGGGAACCCGGAGTTAACCGCTCGTTTAGTGGGCATGAGGAGGGCCAGGGAGAGATGGTCAGAAAGGGGCGAGGAAAGGCGCGATGGGGTAGAGATGTTAGAGAGGACAGTGTTGCGCATGGGAGGGGGAGAAGGCGAGGGAAGGAGGAGGAAGGAGGGTGCGAATGTGAGCAGAAAGTGTTAATAATAAGAAGAGGAGGGGAGAAGGGTGAGGAAAAAGGAGGGGCGGGAAAAGGGTGAAAAGAGAGGGGAGAAGGAATTGTCTGCGAGCGTGCAAGTGTACACGGAGACGGGGGGATGCGGTGGGTAAAGCGGCGAGGAGAATGAGAAGACGGAGAAGAGAGCGCGGAAGGAGGGAGTGGACAGGTTCCGCGGACAGGGAGGACGTGGCAACGAGAGTAGCAGGAGACGCAATGGGCAGGTGACGCAGAGGCCGCCGGGAGATGGACGGAGGAGGCGAGGAGGGCGAGTTAGCAGGACGGCGATGTGGGGCTGCGGGGAAACGCGGGTGAGAGCAGGAGGCGGTGTCCGTAGGGAGGCGGCGGGACGACACGGGAGTGGAAAGGAGGACTGCGACAGGAACGAGATCTGACTCCGTTCCTATAGTGAATGTACAGGTCGGTCATTCTTTAGTGAATGTACAGGTCAAGGTCGTTCCTTTAGTGAATGTACAGGTCAGTCATTCCTTTAGTGAATGTACAGGTCAAGGTCATTCCTTTAGTGAAAATTACAGGTCAAGGTCAGTTCCTTTAGTAAATGTACAGGTCAAGGTTGTTCCTTTAGTAAATGTACAGGTCAAGGTCGTTCCTTCAGTAAATGTACAGGTCAAGGTCATTCATCAGAGCAGAGTTTGCTTCATATCAATATGGTCATCCTAGTGTATGGGGGTATTGGGATGGTATTGTATCACAAATACACATTATTAAAACTGGCCAATGTTTGATCCCTTCAATCAAGTATTGAACAGGAACATCTTAGTGAATAAGTTTTATACATTACATGTGTGTACATAGAAGGTTGTATTCTATTCTGTTATTAGATAAACTTTTCATGAAAGTTGAAAATGAAAGTAATTGGGGGATTATTATACATGTACTGTATTCTGCCTCTGCTTAGGGATTGTAACCAGTAATGCTGCTGCATGTGTACTAGTTTTATTTCTCTCTCTCTCTCTCTCTCTCTCTCTCTCTCTCTCTCTCTCTCTCTCTCTCTCTCTCTCTCTCATGGTTTAACATTATGTATTCTCTGTAGAGATCACCTGATACAGAAGTTGCTTCCCTTGGTTGCCAACACACCAGTTACTGCACAGATGTATGAAGAAAATTCGTTTCTGCGGAATTACAGTCACATTAACTACTTAGTGCACATCCTGGGTACACTAGAGGAGTTCCAGGTCACACTAGAGTCCTCTCTGCTCCGTGGTTTAGACATCTGAGGAGAGGAAATCACCATATTTATGTTCCCCCACCGATAGTGTTATTCCAAGCAGGTTTTATTTTTCTCTCAGCAGGTTTGACTACTGCACTGAAATAGCACCTGTTATAATGATTTGTTACATACAGTATATTTGTTGTTTTTGGCTCAAACAGAAATAAGCATGACAGTTTTACCAACTTCAATAGGGCATATAGTGATTTTTTTTAAATTTTATTTAGATTTTTTTCTATTTTGCAAAATGCCAGACGGAGAACATGCAATGCTACTGTCTCATTTTTTCCCCAATGTTTTATACTTTGTGCAGTATAACTGACTAGCTGTAAAACGAAGGTCAATAAATTGATATTGTACACCACGCAGGAAGTTGATAAATAACATTAGTAATTGTATGTTGAATGTTCATTTTCTTTCTCTCTGGCTTTATAAAGATTTTGTGAATTGTATTTCGTACTAGGGTTTGAGATGAAAGTACAAGGCGCAAAAATAGAAACAGATCAGCAATTTCAGGGTCACATTTACTGACCTTGATTATGCGTTAATTCGTACTCTCCAATCAAACAGAAGATCTCATTTCCGATGCAGTACTAAGAGTCATATTTATGTATAGCCTATAATATAGGACACGTGAACAGCAGTATATATAGAAAGTGTCTTTGCATGTTTTTTGAAAACTAGTCTCCTTTAAAATTATTTTATTATGATAATCAGACTACCAAACTATTATTTTGTTTGGTTTCCATTATTGTTATTTTTTTTTTCTTGCTAATCAGTGTGCAATATCTTTATACTTTATCTTGTCAAAATTATCTTGTAATATCGTTCACTTGTAAGTTTGTACATTGTAAACATCAGACCTATAAAATGTAAACATCAGACCTATAAAATGTAAACATTAGACCTATGAAATGTATCTCCTATAGGTACCCCCTAGATACTGGCAGAATTCATTGTATATGTATGCAATAGGGTATTAAAGTATATTAAGTCTAAGATAAGTGCTTATTTTGATGAATTTCATTTTTCGAAAGGTTGCAATATGATTTTGTTTTTCTATCAGTTGTACAATAAGGACAACAATATTAGATTGATTAACAAATACTCAGATTATATCAGTATATTTATCATGTTTATATTTTATACTGTATGGGTCTATATTGACTATGCTTGTTTATGTACCTGTATTTCCACTGAGAGCAACACAGTGTTATACATTTACATTCAACAACATTTTCCTTTCCTGGCATACTGTAACATGTAACAGAAAATTGTATGTAAACACCATCCAGAACACTGTCTATATACAGTATATCACTCAGTGATAGTTGTTGAATTGTATGTACATGTTTTATCAGATTACTCAATGGGCCCGTCACACTGTCACTCAGAATAACGTAGGAAATGACAAGGTTTGAGAGGTTGTAGTGTTCCTGTTGATATGAAATATTTTATTGTAGTGTTATTGATGGGAGGGAATCCAGGCACACAGTCTAAAGACTTGTTTCGCCCCTCCCCCTGATCCCCCTCAGTGTTGTGTGTTTCTATCGCTGTATAATACACACACATTGTACAGATGTTTGCCCCCTGTCCCTCCCTTTCTATTGCTGTTCTAATGTGGCCCCTCCTGTATAATACACACACATTGTTCAGACTATTTTGGCCCCGTCCCTCCTTTTTCTATTGCTGTATATACACACACATTGTAGACTATTTTTGCCCCCTGTCCCTCCCTTTTTATTGCTGTATTTACACACACATTGTCAGACTATTTTTGCCCCCTGTCACTCCTTTCTATTGTGTATAATACAACACATTGTACAGACTATTTTTGCCCCTGTCCCTCCTTTTATTGCTGATAATACACACTAACACGTACAGACATTTTGGCCCCTCCCTCCCTTCTATCTGCTGTATAATACACACGTTGTACAAACTATTTTGGCCCTCCCCCTTTTGCCTCCCTTTGTGTGTAGTTGATACAGCGTGTTTCTATCGCTGTATATACACATTGTACAAACTTTATTTGGCCCCCCTCCTTTTTTGTGCCTCAGTTGATACAGCTGTGTTTCTATTGCTGTATAATAAGTGCCAATTCTAGTATTTCCATAATCTTTGGTGTTGACCTCTGTACTCAGTGATATGGAGAGCAGATATGTTTGTTAGTAAGAAATCTCCAGTGTTTGTACACCTGTTGTAGTCGAGTGCCATTTCAGAATTCCTAACCTTTATTTACATTTTCCAAACTTTTGAAAATTTTGAAGTCATGTGATTATATGTATTTTCCTTATCACATTGTTGTATGCAAATAGTTGACCCTTATTTTTGGAGATGCGTGTATTATGTATTTATTGTTTTTACTGATTTTGTAAATTTGTTATGTATTTGCAAAAGAAAAAGATTTATTCAGTTTATTCTGATAATTAATATATACCACTGTTGTACCTCACCAAGGTTGAACTTTTTGGAACAGATTTACTTATAAATAACTCGTCTTATCATAAACCAAACTTTTCTTGCGTACGGTTCTGTAAATTCCCGACGTCATGCAGTTCCATTCTCGCTACGTTTTTTATTTGGAGGTTGTTATTTTTTGGAATGATTAATAATCAAAAGAAATTTTCCTTCCTTATTAGTATAATCAGGACCAACAAAGTAAAACTATTTACAGTTGAACTTCGATATCTCGAACACTGATATCTCGAATACCATGGTTATGTCGAATTGATTTGGAGGTCACAAACACCTATTTTCTTTAGTAATTTTACTCTCGATATCTTGAATTCATGGATATCTCGAACTTTTTTCTTGGTCCCATCGAGTTCAAGATAATGAGGTTCGACTGTACTTTGTATCTAAGTTTCTGCCTTTTATATCGGTACAAATTGTGATGACAACCATTCCCTCTTGATAAGCAGAGAAATTTCTGGCTATACAGAAGTGCCATTACTTGAAGATAGTAAACTTATGTATTTTGTGTATACGTGTCCATACGTTCTGTATTCAGTGTGATTGTTTAGTGGTATGGATGAAGTCGTATATAGCGCATTTTGTGTACATACGTGTCCATCCTTTTTCTGTTCTGTGTGATTGTTTAGTTCAGTGACGTATTGTAATAGATCTATTATATGTCACTGTGTAGTTGTATGGATGAGGTCGTATAGTGTTTTACGATACTTTGTTATCCTAGTATTGAGTATCAGCAATACCATGTCTTATCACTTGTAATTACTATAAAGCAGTTGAATTGTTAGACGTTCCCTTTAGATCTTGTTTTTTTGAGAAATAAACATTAAAATAGGAAAGCATATACTAGTCGGTGTTTATTTACTGATAGTTTCCTGTTTTCTGGGGCATTTAATGTCTATGGTCAGTCCACAGAAACTGTACCTCCACCATAACTTGTGGATATTTAACGTCTATGGTCCGTCCACAGAAACTGTACCTCCACCATAACTTGTGGATAGTTAACGTTAGTGGTAAGACTTTAAAATCTTATGATGAGATTTGGTAAAGATTTCAATCTGATTATTTCATTTTAAAAGTGTTGTTGATGTAGGTATAAGGAAACCTATCGTGCCTCAAGGAAAAAAAAATTATTAAAGGTTAGTTATAGACCCCCATTTTTCTCTCCATCAAGCTGAAAGTCACAAATTAGGAAATCATTTTCAAAATGGACGAATTTTGAACAGAGATATCTAGTGTCTGGTAAGATTACTTATGATGGAGTAAAACAGACGAAAGGAAAGAAAGTGGAAAGTAGAAGAAAAAACACTTGATTATTCTAAGACTTGGTTTTCTTCATCTTTTGTTATTAGCCCAAGTAATTCAACCATGAAGAGTGCTACAAAGTGTAGATTCTCTCTCTCTCTCTCTCTCTGGGGGGGGGTGGGGAGCAACAACTCAATACTGTACACATGTACTATCTTTCATTTAAAAACTCGACAAGCAGAGTATGGGACATAAACCACTCCACGTACATTGATTGGGGGCGTTAATGCCATTTAAATCCATACAATGTAATAACCTGTACCTTTATAAGGGATAAAGATTATGAAAACGTCCAACAGTAGTCCTACATTTTAAAAGTGCAAATACAGATAGGAATGGTGGGGGGTGGGTGGGGGGGGAGAAAAAGAGAATAAAGCCGGACGTGAAACTCCAATAACTAAGAATGTCTACCTGCTAATACTGTACTAGTATTATCCCGTTCAGCAACTATTATCTACCTGCTTCTAATACATTCAGTCTATTATCTGAACGATTGCTTCAAGGATTAATATGGCAGCCTTCAGAAAAATGAACACAGCTTGTACAACCAATGCAACAAAGTGACAAATCAGGCACAACACAACTCTCAAGAAATGTTACCGCAGGCACGTAGAATCAGGGGTGGGGTGGTGACTTCCACACATATAAATTAAAGCCGGACGTGAAACTCCATAACTAGAATGTTATTGCTACCTTGTCAATACTAGTAGTACTCATAGTATATCCCGTTCAGCAACTATTATCTACCTGCGTAATACTAGTATCACCCGTCAGCAACTACTTATACTGAACGATTGCTTACTAGGATTATGATGCAAAGCCTTCAGAAAAATGAACCACAGCTTGTACAACCAAATGCAACACAAGTGACCAAATCAGGCAACACAACTCCTCAAGAAATGTTACCGCAGGCACGTAGAATCTAGGGGGTAGCTAGGGGTGGGGGTGGTGACTTCCACACTATAAATTTTAAACCTTCCTAACGGTTGATCTTCCCTTGTTTTGTTATTTGGACAGTGCCCTTCAACCAGTCAGAAGAATTTCATTGAAATGCACCCGGCCCTCACACCTTGGATATGGGATGGACCGCGTGTTCATATATGCAAGGTCGAGAAAATAAAGGGAAATTTTAAACATCACATTCAATACACTAAACATTGAATGAATTAAATACTTTACGGATCGATGCAGAATATTAAATTAATCCCATTATGGTAGTGGACGGTCATATCCGAACATTACGTTAAAACAAAGGAACGCGCGCAGCTTATAACTCTTTTTTTTTTCATACCAACCAAGGCTACACAAGAGACATCCATTGTTGTAGGAAATACTTCAGATGAGATAATTGTGTGAGTATGTATTTTTAATTTGTTTTAGATCATAGTCCTCAAAGGATTAAATTTGACTAGTAGGGACTTTGTCAAGGACAATTCAGAGGAAAATGGGGAGGGAGGGGGGGGGGGGTATTCTCCTCAAGTATAGATATAGTCTCTGTTCACATAATGTAAGTAAATATTTGTATTTCCTATATATATGTTTTTAACTCCGATATCGTTGCCAATTAAAATGATAATCATTTCCTCATGAATGCAATTGCTGACGTGAATAGCATGCGTATAATTTTTTTTTAAATATAGTACGGTCTCTCTAATTAACAGCTGTCAATATTTAATGGTAATAAAATGTGAATATAAAAGATAAATTTCATTTTTGAAAATAAATGTACAATAAATAAGACATGAGCTGAAGCGATTCACGTGACAGCGTATTTTTCATCACGTGCTAACATGTATTCTGGTGTGAAGGGTCGCAGTTCATTTTTAGATCAAGCACCCCCATTTTAGCGTAGGAACAAATTTGCTAACGCCGCGCATGTTCCCCGGTTGGGCCCACAACAGGGGTTCAATGTTTTACGTGTTTAAACAATATCCATGAATTTGTAATACATATATTTATATTTTCCAAAGCTAGAAAAACTTCGATATCCAATGCTGTGTGGCAATTATCACGTACCCAACATTTTCTTTTGTCTTCTCATCTTTCCACTCAGATTATGGCTTTCTGTGTGTGTATTACACACACATATATAAATAGAAGTTAAGGAAAGATCTTTTTAGAAATTTAATAACAAAAAATACAACGAGGAAATTTCATTTTAAAAATGCCATATCAACAAGTATCAAGTCAGCACCTTCTCCATCGTCAACTTCCCATATTTTCTGTAGCAACGTTCCATCATCACCTGTATACATACGTTGTTTAAACTTATTCGATACGCAAGAGCTTGTTCTGCGTATGCTCAGTTTTTGAATCGAGGCAGGCTACTTACAAACAAGTTGTAGTTGCAGAAGTTTCAACAGTCACGTTTAAATGTCAGCAAACTCAGCATTTCACATATATGTTCTATCGTCATTGGATAAAATGCTGTCTGACGTGTGTTATAGCATCGTTACCAGATCAATATAGGCTCACGGCGGGCGTGACCGGTCGGCATGGGAGTTTTAATTCTCCTCGGCACCTGATCCCACTTCTGGTGTGTCCATGGGTCCGCGTTTGCCCAAATCTTGTTTTGTATTCTGATTGAGACTTACGAGATTGATCGCTGTGTGATATATTCGCCTTTTCTTATACTGCTACTCCCAGGGTAGGCAGATTTAGAGACCCAGGGGGCCCACCCCCTTTTTTTTCGTGACCAAAATTATTATGATGTATAAAGAGTTATAGCTAAATATATAACCTAAAATATAACTTTAAAAGCCCTTAAATCCAAGAGCTCCCGGGGGCTTTACCCCCTGGGCCCGCACTTGGGCTTCATTCTAGACCTCTAGCCAGCGACGTTCAAAGGATCGCCCCCCCCCCCCTTTCGATAAATCCTGGATCTTCAACTGCCCAGAGTGCTAAGATTTTTGATAGAAGAATGTTGTCAGGAACCACCACGATTCATTCTGTCAAAACAATACACAAGTATCCATGGGCAACATCAATCGTCTGAGAGAGAGAGAGAGAGAGAGAGAGAGAGAGAGAGAGAGAGAGATGAGAGAGAGAGAGAGAGAGAGAGAGAGAGAAGAGAGAGAGAGAGAGAAGAAGAGAATTTCTAAATAGAAATCTCCTAGCTCAAGAACCACAACGGTGTGTACATTATGTCATAATGTGGTCCACGTGCCTCTTTTTTCCCCTTGAGTTTCATAATACACCAAATGGTAAGTTGTAAAAAGTGAAAGAGCGATTGGTTTTCTACCTCTAACAACCGTTATTCTTCCTTATTGGTAGATCTACTCACTATTGTAATGGGGTGCACAAACAGTACAGAAAAAGGACCAAAGGATAAGAGGAAACATTCCAATGCTCCCCAAGATTACCCAGACCAGTTGTCCCCGCCAGAAATAAAAATCACAGAGACCGACTCCGACAGACGATCATCGTCATCGTCGAACTCCGACAAAAAGGGGAAGGAGAAATACAGGAAAAATTCAGAGGCCGATAAAGATGATTCTAACGAGGCGCACAGTACCGAAGGCGTACCAGTCGCATGCGTAAAGATGCCAGAACCCGAATTGATAGCATGTGATTTTAAGCCCACTGTGGAGGAGGCAAAAACAGCAGACGATCAGAATGACGTCACAGCTAATGAAACCTCAGACGATAAACCACCGGAGACAGAAAAATCTACCTCCGAGGAGGCACCGGTTGAAAACTCTGCACCAGAAAGTGATAATGAAGAAAACCAGACTACGGAAGATCCGGAATAAAAAGAATATGTGTTCAAAAAGACCTGTCTGATTGTTAGATGATAGCAACATGTACATGTTTAATTAAATGTAGCTTTATTATGAAAATTATCTTGATTACTTTGTATGCCGAGAAAATGGTTTCAACATCATATACTTTCAATGTACATGAATTGACTTGATCGTCTAGCTGCTGCCACCCTGAGGCACTTGAGATTTGTCACTCATCATTCAAGCCTACATAGACAGAAATAAAACACCACGCCATCAAATTAATTACATGAATAACATGTGCATCTAATACACTCCCCTTTTCCTCCAAGCATCCATAATCAATGTTAATAATGCAGCTGTATTGAGAAAATTCAAGCAATGGAACAGAGCAAGTACAGCAAAGCAAACAAAGCGGTGCCAAAAGGTTGTTCTAGTCAAAGATAGCCCATTTATGTGGGTACCATTGGACTTCTCGTCCCTGAAAATGTAGTTTTAGGCGTTAACATCAGTTTCGCTCAGTGGTATTTAGAAGCTGAGAAATGGACAAATATGCATTTTCCGGCAGCCATTTTGAAAAATCCAAGATGGCCGCCATGTGGATACTTCATTGGTTTTCTGATTGCTTATACCATCTTGTTTTCAAAAATGTATAGTTTTCCAAATCCCCAAGAAATTCCGACGAAAATACACAACATACCTGACTATACATTTGGAGCTCGGTATAAATGATTTGATAATCTCTTTAATTCAGTTGGAGATATATATCTTTGATTAATTTTTCCCAACGCTTAATTGTTTCAGAAATGCACGCATCAACTCTTTTAACGAGAGCAATGTTCAATTCAGTTAAAGAGATAATTTATTCAATCGTCACAGTGGTTAATATCTCTAATTATATACATGTAATCTCTCTCTCTCTCTCTCTCTCTCTCTCTCTCTCTCTCACTCTCTCTCTCTCTCTCTCTGAATTATTGTGCGTATTGATACGCACAATCTAATTGCGTCGCGATGTTATCAAAATCGGGGAGCGGATGGAAGATCTAATTATTAATTGGATTGCATCAATCCGTTTGAAGAGAGCAACAAATTCAATCAGAGTTCTCATAAATTCAGCAGATTTAATAAATTCTGAACAGAAGATAGAATCAAATATTTGAAGAGATTTTTTAAATAACTGAATCGCTACGCGCATAAAATGAATTGATTAAAGATGAATTGGTGCTCTATAAATTTCTTTATGTACCCTCTCATTTAGATGATCATAGCTACATGTATACCATGTATACCATGTATACATGTTTTGCTTTTCATCTTCAGTGCAGCGTACGGACTAAAGAAGGCTTCTGCACACGTAGTCCATATACATTACTTTTCTTCACATTGCACCGCGGGAATAAATTGTCTTCNGAGGGTTTCCTTAACATCGCTGAGTTCCTGTCTGCAGGGAACAAACACTGTTATAAAATCTCCAGATTCAAAACTGATGAATTTGATAACATCTACCAATCTATAGATATCATTTGCAAACGGCAAACTAATAACTCAGCTTTATGACAAACGAGACGATTTCAGTTTCTCCATCGTTAGCTTTTCATATAAATTTATGTAGCAATATTCCATCATTACCTGCACATGATGTGTATGTCTCTGAACTTATTCGATACGCAAGAGGTTGTTCTGCGTATGATCAGTTTTTGAATCGAGACGGGCTACAATTTACAAACAATTGTTGTTGCAGGGGTTTCAACAAAAGCAGCATTTTGTAAATTCTATGGTTGTTATAACGATTTTAGTTGCCATATATGGCCTACCATTGGGTCAAATGCTGTTTGATGTGCTTCATAGCAATTGTTAAGCCGTTTTTCATACACTGATTTGACTACTTCCGTTTATCTGATCAAGACAATGAAGTGGGTGTGACCGGCCGTCGACAGGGGATGCTTACTCCTCCTAGGCACCTGATCCCACCTCTGGTGTATCCAGGGGTCCGTGTTTGCCCAACTCTTGTTTTTGTATTCTATTTGGGACTTACGAGATTGATCACTGTTCGTTTTCTTTGCCTTTATATTGCCAATATAGCTTTTAGAGACGTTTTGTTTAAAAAGTGAAGAAAACAAACAGATATCTTGTTATAAAGAATACAAAATTTAGCCAGAGGTGGAAACACGTGTTCTAACTAAATTGTCTTATGGTTCAGGTTCGTCGTATGAGTTTGTACAGACGACTCGTCGTATGAGTTTGTACAGACGTTTACGAATTTATTGATTTTTTTAAGGATGATCTGGTGAGATGAAAGTAATGTTCACAGAAATGTTGACGAGACTGTAAAAATCCAACAATTTGGCAACAGTTTATTTTTAATCATTATACACGATATTGATGTTACATGTACCTTTTTAAAAAGTTGAACTTGGTCTGTATACAACCATAGCATGTAGGCACATAGATACATTGTCACAACCAGACACTCCACGCAGAAGTCATAAGGGCAAAACATAGAATACACATAATTTTTACAAAAACAAAACTTAAATGTTAAAATACCACATTTCGTAATAAACAACCATGGCGCAATGTCAACACCTTCCCTTTAGGCCCTTGTGTGATCTCTTTATCTGACTCAGACACTTTGACCATTCAAAACAATCAGTGATATTCACAACTCAGATCTCATGGAATTCATTATCAAAATACATTACTTTTCCCCCAAAAAATGTGCTTTTATGGCTTTCCACCATAGGGGGCGGGCTTGCATTTTCTATTCTGGAAATGTATATTTTTCCGTAAATCAATTTGATAATGCTGGAAAAATATTAAAAATCATATCAAGAAAGACTTCTAGATCTGGTAAAAACAATGTACTTCATATGCCCTTCTAGGAATGAAATTTTATTAAATGAAACTCAAAATGTTGTGTATTACATGTGCCTAGAAATTGTTCACAAGTGAACTCTAAAATGCAAAATCTGTTTTCTGTCGAGGGGTTTAGCCTTCCTGGGAGGCCCAAAGAGTAGACCCCATTGCCTGAATTGGTGTATATACATCCTCGGGGTCTTAGCTACGCCACTGAAAGCATTTAATTCTTTCAAGAGGAACTTGTTATCTTCAAGCTTTGTGGTCATAAGACTGTCGAAAGAAGTCTGGTTGTTGACAGAAATTGGACCCCACAATAATTGTAGTCTCATCAACTTCGGCAGGACCCCGGGGGGGGGGGGGGGGGGCAACTTCCTATAATATACTGATAGATAGGGACGTGCCGCTGGAATTAGGTAGCTTTTTTCCACTTCATATATGACAAGGTATAGAAATCAGCATGAAATATATTGATAAGGTCATAATGTTTGCTCATTTTAATTATATGAATAGCCCTCTAAATTGATCCAGCTGTGCACAGCTGATGAAACTCTGACAAATCTTACACAGGTAAACATAGATATCCGGTTTTAATTAGATATATGGCAGACCCAGTTGGTGCATTGATAGAAAGGAACTTTATGACCAGTAAATTTGTCCATCCCTGTATTGTTTATCCAGCAGCAGTTCCCATGAAATGTCATATGGGAACAGGTCAACATTTAAACAGAAAATTATATGAAAAAGGTATACAATTCTCAAATCTAAATATATGAAAAGGGGTGGGGGTGGGGTGGGTCTGCGATGTCAACGGCACGTCCCTACCCATAAAATTACGAAGTGGTGGGGGGGGGGGGCAGGACATCAGTAATATCTAGACGTATTAGTCATCTGACTCAACTGTGCAAACGTATCTTCACCAACTCCAAGTCAAAGTAGAATACTTGTGTCAAGGTCCTGTCTACAATCCAAGCAGATGAAGAATAGATGATGGTTCAGGAAACTACGCCACTGAAGATGATGGTTCTTTGTGAGACCCCTGCTCCCCCCCCCCCTTTCCACTACAGAATAATATGACAAGGTATAGAGAATCAGCATGAAATTATATGATAAGGTGAATGTTTACTCAATTAATATATGAATGGCCTTCTAATTTGATCCAGCTTTGGCAGTTCTTGTTTGTCATATGGGAAAAGGTCACCATTTGACCAGAAAATTATATTGAAAAGGTATACAATTCTCCAAAATCTAAAATATATGGAAAAGGGTGGGGTGTGTGCAATGTCAGCGGCACGTCCCTACCCATAAAATTATTCAGTGAAGTCCCCCCCCCGGGCCCCTGCCATTCTTTCAATTTAGTGTAAACCTATACCTATCTGGTTGTCTTACATGTGATACCTTTTAGAACTTGTAATTTATATTAACTATTACAAAAATGTAATATTTTTAGCACGTATGCATACATGATTGTCATTGTCCAAAAACGGATCAAATATTTGGGGGTTTGAATTATCTTTTTTCCAATGATGACTAATGTACATTGTAGGTGATCGCGGGGATATCACATATTTTTAGATAATTTTTCGCTATTACCATGTCCCTTTTCATTTTTCATTGTATATCACTTGATTAATAATTAAAGTTATCTTATGTGATTACCCTAAGGGGATTTTACACCCCACCCCCCACCCCCACCCCCATTATTTCTTTGAGATTTGAACGGTTTGGGTGTCAAAATATTCCTTAGACTCTACTTATCCATCCATACACAATATTACGTATATATGTAAAATATTAGCTGCAACCATCGGAGATATTAAATCTTTTGCCGAAACGCTTTTAAATTTATGGCGCGTTGTGTACAACCGACTATTAATGATGGGCATCGATAGGAAGTAGATTAGACGGAAAGTTGCATTAATTACAGGTTTGTCAGTTTGAAATCCATTTTCTGCCATACCAAAAATAAGAAGTATTGGCAATGTTCTGTCAAGTTAAAGCATAGCTGTCCATAAGGACTGTTGAATGAACAACACCTATACAAGTTTGTAAAGGTTGCCTGTGACATTCACGGGTGAATAAAGTTCAAAGTTAATTCCACATGTTTACACATGGGTCCAATTTCTATTTCTTTTTTTTTTTTTTTTATTTTAAGATATCTTTAATGCACAGTAAAAGCTTAAATGTGGGAAATTACCATTCAAGCGGGCATTTATTAGGACAGGTTGGTAACAAGGACCTTTTCCATACATGTGATAAATTTTGAGAACCAAAATCTTACAGTAGCTTGAAAAATCTGGAATTTTGGTTTGAAAAGCTGCTACACTTACTCATCTAATAATTGTACACAAAAAATCCCATAACAATTGGCCTTATTTATTATTTTCCTGAATACAATGTAGCATATAAACTTTATACCGGTTAATCCTTATTTGAGCAACCTGGTCACATCACATATTCTGTTCTGGTTTTTAAACATCTTAAACTTTTCTTTTAATACGCACAGTTCCTGAACCTTTTCTCATGCTTTTTCAGCCTTAGCATGTTTTTTAAAATCTATTTCCTCCATGACCACACGATATGTTTGCACTAACAAATCATGCAAAATGCCATGATATGCACTTCCTCCACTACCCTTTTACCAAGAAAATTCTCCATCCATGTTGGATTATATTTTGGTTGGCGTCTTATCGCATATCAACGTTACTTGGGAGTTTAGCTCAGATTCATTGTCGCCCTTTTCTCCTTCGGCATCTTTCAATACTGACGACAATCACACAAGTACCCAACAATCCTGTTAAAACAACTCAACGAGTTTAATAAGTTTTTTAATTGATTTATAGCCAAGTAAATTATTGCGGAAGAACAGCTCACACCTCTGGGCTACGATGGTTTGTTACAGTAACTCCACGGAACAAAAAAAAGCACGCGATGAAACCATACTGTGAAACACAAAATCGGTCTCGCAAGAGGAGATTTTAAAGTAATGGGACTTGCCAGAGCCAAAATGGCGGAAATTCCAAATTCAAGGGCATTTTAATGGAAAAAGCAGTGAATTTTATTGTACAGGACTGTACAGCATGATGAATGGTGGTGAAAAAGTGTGCAATTTTTTGTACAGGCTGTACAAATCCACATTGTATGCCTTCGCCTCCAAAAGACGGTTTCACTCCGAGACGATTCGTAAACTGGTACCCGTGGTTGTGTATCGGCTTCCCCTCCCCGGTAACCAGTCGAATTGCTGAAGTTACAACCAGCTAGCGGCCAATTTTTGACAGCCAGGATTCGGGCTGATCGTATTCACGTCTAATGCGAGAGATCATTTTCCAAAACCAACAACGACGCTGAGACCAAGACGTCACCAATTGTACTACACTACGTTTACGAACACAGTAAAGTAACGAAGCGCGACCTTCGTGGACACCAATTACGCAACCAATGGCATATCTGCAACTGCAACATAAAAGTCAATTAACCAATGAAATCGGGCTCTTTTGGGAAAAAACCAAGTACCCTACCGTTGTTTTGTGTATTAAGCACCAATCAACGGGGGACCAGTTTAGACGATTCGCACCTATAATGTAATTTAACATCCCATGCATTTTTCAATACTCCAATATATATAAAACCGGCCTTGGAAATTAAAAAGAGTCTCCATTTATGGCTCCAAATTAAAAAATATCCCAGCCAGACTTTATTATTGGGATTTTTGGAGTAAGGAGTAAGATAGAATAAGATTTTAATTTAAAGTCGGTATGCAAAAGCAACAAATATAAACACCAAGCCTCCAGAGAGCTTTTAACCGACATGTATAAAGTCATACTAATGGCCAGTTGCTTTACTTCAAATCACCGGTTAGTTTGTGAATCCGTTTATTTGCTTCATTAATTAACTTTTACATCATAAACAGTTTTTAAAAATCTGTTAAATTCGGTTGAATATTTCAAAAGACAAAATAATACTCAAATAATCATCTAGACAAACATTGCTAACGAAACATTTGGGGCTAACTGCCTTTGGCGCGAAAACGTCCTTTTGGAGCGAATCGTCTTGGAGTGAAACGTCCCGCACTCCGGTACAGTAACCGGAATCAGCGATGGCCACCAGTCGTGGTGAGAGATAACTGTATACAATTCTCTTGGACTCGGGCAGCGATAGTGATCAAGATTAGTGTCCATAGTGATCTTTTATATACCATAAACATACCCACTGTTATTATAGGGATCTTTTATATACCCATTAAACAACCCACTGTTATATTTTCAACAGTGAAAAGATTGATGCGAATGCAAAAATGATTAAGAAAGCTCAATTTGGTGGAACATGTTATAACAAGGAAACATGGGGACCATGATGTTGACACCTGAATAAATGCACATCATAGACCTATATCAACTAGATTCATTTGAGGAACACATTTCATTCACCTGCATTTCGCTTTGATTGTGGTTATTTTACCTTTTTACAGACCACCCCAAATGTACAGATCAAGGAAACTGTCAAATAGAATCGCCAGTTTATCTTGTTATTACAGTCAAAAACATTTGCAAACAGTGACAGATGACTTGTCTCAAAAATAACCTTGTCACAAACATTAGTCAGAACAGACTGTCATGAGCAAACCTGTTTTCATAAAAATAGCCGTCAAATAAACTTTGTCAAAAACAGACTCATATTAATCGCAGTTGTGTTTGTGATTTGTAAATAACACTGTCAAAACAGACTTCATATTTAATCGCAGTTTGTTTGTGATTTGGTTCAAATGTAAACTGTTTCAAAAACAGACTCATATTTAATCGCAGTTTCTGTGTTGTTTTTTGTTCAAATAAACTGTCAAAAACAGACTCATATTTATATCGCTGTTCTGTTGTGATTTGTCAAATAAACTGTCAAAAACAGGACTCGTTACTTTAATCGGCAGTTTTTGTTTGTGATTTTCCAGGGGCCAGTTTTCCGTATCGGGGCAAGGACCCAGCATCTTGTTTTTGTAAGCTTTTGGGCGGAGGTAGCCATCACAGGGAAGAAAATGTGGACAATTTTGGCCAAAACGGCTGCCGAGTGTGAAAAGGCTATCGGAAAAAAAGGTAAGATCCTACTGTGAATATAGCCTACAATGAAACATGATTAAGCCTGATGTAATTATATAAGATAACGTGTTGTCATATAATTCTCTCTTTGTAAGCCGTTTTCTCTCAACGGTGATTTGACCAATGAAGATTTTGGTAAGCAGCTTGGTGGAAAAACAATAAAGCATTTATGGGAAATTGGATATACTGGTATGTTGAGATGGTTAACAGACTAAGATATAAATACTGTCTGTGCAGATTACTCGAGGATTTCATTTGTATCATTTTTATATCAGAATGGACAATACACTATACATTTAAAAATATTGAAAAAACCCACAAAGGTTATGAAGTTGAAAAGATTTGCAATGTCAATTCACATCGATCTTTGTTTTCAAGTTTTTAATAGTTAATATTTGGACTAATAGATCAATGATGCGGGAATAGTGAAATCAGGGACCATTCGGAAACGACCGTCACTGGAGCGTTGATTGAAAGTCATGAATATTACGTCAGGTACCTGTAACCTACAAAGAACTTTTATCTAGATAAGTCCATAAAGATGCACTTATATTAAGAAATGAATAACGGTTTTCAGTGAACAGGGCGCTATGAAATGCAATCGCTCTGTGCTGGCATATTCTATGATGCGCCGTTAGCGCATATAGGAAAATTGCCAGCAGAGCAATTGCATTTTTCTTAAATTGCCTGTTCCACTGGAAAAAACGTTATTCATTTCTTTATTTGCATTTTGTTTTCCCTTTGTGTTGGACCCCTACATATATTACGTTTGTCGTCGGATCCGGGAAATTACTTACAGGCTAATTCCATTCCTAGAAATATTCTTGCTGTGTGTCCGTGAGTGAGTCCTTAAATCACCTTAGATAAATCATTAAACCGTTTCACTGTTGTTTAGGTATTTGTTATTATTTAAACTACGTAGGCCAAGATATTTTCCCTTCCCGTTGGGGTCCAACAACAGTTGCATTAGGGCTAAGATTTTTTGATGAAATCTTTGCATGTGCTAAAAGGAATATATAACCTCAAAGATTATATGTCGAAAGTTACAAAACTTCAGAATGTGTACCAAATACACTGGATGCGATTAATGATTACAAAAATTGTGAGTTAGACTATCTCATTCATTATTCATCGTTTTTGTTTCCCTGAGATTGACGATTATACGGCGCTTTTGATGACGTAACAATGTCACTGATGCTATTTTTACTCACTTTGCAATCGTCATGTACGTACGTAAACAATGCAGCAAATGACGTTACGCAACGTCAAAGGAATTTAGGTCGGGAAGCTTTTTTCACTCGTCCTCCAGAAATTGTTTTATAGAGGCTAAAACATGGAAAACGCTTTTTGATTTTCAAAAATCTGAGCTGTACATGAATTATTATCAATAGTACAGTTTTTCTTACATAACATTGTGGAAGTCATTTTTTTTGAGATAAATGATTAATCCTATGAATAGGCATTTATTTGCCTGCAAACAGAAAGAGTTATCGCCTTTGTGTAATGTAGAATTCCAACTTCCAGCTTGGATTTCATATTTTTATTTTGGTATAAACAATC